>PVIR01007663.1:0-60033 GCA_004026965.1 Petromus typicus | reverse complement strand
TGTACCAGTATATGACACAACTTAATTCTCATTTTTTCCCATAGCCCTACCCACCCTACCACCTTCACCCCTTATATACATAAATTTTGTTTCCTTTTTTTTGGTTATAATCTCATTATTTTTCCCCCTTCACCCCATTTTGCTTCGAGTATTTTCTATTTCATAATGTATAACATACATTCTGGAACTCATTTACATCTTTATTTTCTCATACCGGAGAAAAGATGCAATATTTACACATCTGTGACCTATTTATTTCACTTATGAGGATATCCTCAAGGTACGTCCATTTAAGGATAAATGATTCAAAGTTATCATTTTTACGGCGCTCCATTCTGCAGAAGAACCACAACTTTTTTATCCAGTAAAGTAAAATTCCTAGTAGTTAGTCACAGAATTTAGGATCAGATCTTCCAGGTCACCATATGTTTATTCACGTATTTCTAAAGTTCAGGAAAGAGATTACTAATTAGATGGTAATAAATGTTATTTATTTTGTCTCCCAGGAGATTAAGTAATTCTGTTCTAATGTTTCAGTCTTTTGATGAAGAGTGGAGGAATGTTTGACTTTGCTAGTTGACTTCATTTAAAAAATTGAAAGTAATGGTATATGTTGGAAAAAAAGAGTAATATGAGAGGAGAAATACCCATTCCTTCCAATTTATAGGTTATTCTTAGATATCTTGAAAAATACAGAACAACAAATTGTAGGAATTACAATCGGAAGGAATCTGAAATATTTTTCTACTTTTAGTATATTATGGTAGTCACAGAAGTTAAGTAACTAGTTAAGTTCACCTAGTTAATGGCAAAATTAGAAGTAGGCTCTGATTCTCCTGATTCTTCTATAAATCTTTTGAATCCTATTCAAATCTTCTAGTATTGGTCATGAAGCCGCAGTGGTATGTTCAGGCCTTCCTACATAGTTTTTCTGTTGTTATCTCCTGCCTAACTCTCCTCCCAGCTTCTCAAAGGATAAAACTGATAATAAAGAAGCCAGAAGTACACACTGAGGACGTGAACGTTCATCCATTTGTACGAGCCCCGTTTATCTTCACTATCATGCAAACTTCAAATTCTGTGATGGTCACAGCAATTCTGGTGCAAGGACCTCGCAGACACCTTGAGTGAGAAAGCCAATGATTTGAAGTCATGGCAAATGTAAGATGACACTGAAGTAGTCTTACACAATTTAAAAAGAGGGAAAATCAGTAGCAACGTTTATTATTCGTATATCATTATTTGGAAGAGTAACTAGTATTTATTAAGAAATAAGTGGACAGTATACTTTGTTACAAGTGCTCTTCATATATCTAGTATTTTTCCTTTCTAGATTTAATGACTTTATTTGACATAATCATATGTATTTAAGGTGTTCAGCATTATGTGAGATAGCCAGAGACAGATTGAAACAGTTAAATGAACACTGTTTTAGACAATTTCATGATATTTTGGTGAGTACTTAAAAAAAATTTTATCTGCACATGCCTGCTGTACATAAGGGTTACATTCATGGTAAGTAATTGGTACGTATACATAGCACATTTCAGTTCTTTTTTTCTTCTGTCTACTCTTCTTTAATTGTTTAGCATCATATTCATTTATTTAACATATAAGACCTTACAAAGTTAATTATAATATATAAGATTAAAAAATAGATACCTCTGAACCATATAAAACCCAGAAGACAACTGGACTATCACTGTACACTTTTAATATGGAGTATGCATTGGGTTACAATATTGTTTTTTCCTTTTATCTGTCCTTTATTTAGTATTTTATATATTAAGATTTTCATATAAGAGAAAATACATGCTATTTAAGCTTGTGGGTCTGATTAACTTCACTTAACATTATGGTAGTAAGGTGCATTCATAATGACTGTACCAGTTTACATTCCCACCAACAATAAAAAAATTATTCCTTCCTTCCTCAGCCACAGTAGTGCTTTTCTGGTTGATTTCTTGATGGTCGCCACTTTTTCTGGTGTCAGAAGGAATCTCAGAGTAATTTTAATTTGCATTTCTCAGATGGCTAGAGATGTCAAATATTTTCTATGTATTTATTTACCATTTGTATTTTTCATATTCTGTAAGTTGTACCTTTACTCTGTTAGTTGTTTCCTTTGCTATACAGAGACCTTTTAAATTTGATGTGATTCTATTTGTTGATTCTTAGTAGTATTTCTTGTGCCCATAGGGTTTTCTTCAGGAAGTCTTTGCCTACATCTCTTTCTCCAAGAGTTTTATTTATTTTGTCTCCCAGGAGATTAAGTAATTCTGTTCTAATGTTTCAGTCTTTTGTCCATTTTGATTTTAGTTTATTGCACGGTGAGGGATAGGAGTCTAGGTTCAAACTTCAGCATATGGACAACCAGTTTTCACAGCATCGTTATTTAAAGAGGCTACCTTTCCTCCAGTAAAGGGATATGGCCCCTGTGTCAAAGAAAACATAGATAAACATGCCTGGAGTTGACTGTGAATCTTTTATTATTATGCACTTATGCACAAATCTGTTATTATTATTATTATTATTATTATTATTATTATTATTATTTTGGATAATACATGCTTTTCTGTTTTCCTCACTGTAGCTTTGCAGTATAACTTCAAGTCCAGGATTGTGATGCCCTCTACCTTGCCCTTATTTCTCAGAATTACTTTTGCTATTCTAGGTTTCTTCTGATTTCAAATGAATTTTAAGGTGTTTCCTCTACTTCTCTAGGCAATATTTTGGTATTTTGATTTGGAATTTGACTTGGATTTTGGTATTTTGATTGGAATTGCATTAAATTTCTGTAACAGATTTAGAAGTATGGCCATTTTGACTACACTGTTTCTGCCCATCCAGGAACAGAGTATGAATTTCCATTTTCTGGTACCCTTTTGAAAATAATAAATCATCAATTTACTGTTTTGCAGCCTGTTCATCTGACTGACTGCAGTGGACATATTTCACCTTAATAAATCCTTTATCAATACAATGTTATCATAACACTATGTTCTATTCTGCCATTAGCCTCAATTACTTCCCATCTTCCCTCTGATTCCCTTCTTTTCGTCTAGCAATAGTGTCTCTTCTACTTTTACATCAATATTTTTAGATCCCACATATTAGACAAAATGTAATATTATCTTTCTGAGTAAGGAGTGTATTGCTTACTGTGATGATTTCTGGTGCCATCCATTTTCCTACAAGTGACATAATTTCATTTTTCTTGACAGCTAAGTAATACTCCACATATGTATAACTTTTCCAGCCATTCATCTTTCTTATGGCAACTTAAGTGGGTTCCACGTTATGATTATTGTGAATTGTGCTGAAAAAAACATGGGTTTGCAGGTATCCCTATTGTATTCTGACTGTTATTGCCACTGGGTTTATTCTGTCAAGGAACTGTATACCTCTGTCCTGTGCTAATTTCATTTTAATTTTCTGAGAAATCACCATACTTACATGCATAATGTTTGTACTAAATTACATTTCAATCAACAGCAGAGAATAATTCCTTTCTCCCTGAATCTTTATCAGTATTTATTGTTTTTTTTGTATTCTCCATGATAGCTGTTCTGACTGGAGTGAAGTGTAATCTCAGAGCAGTTTAATTTGCATTTTTCTAATGTCTAGATATACTGAGCATTTCTTATAATGTAATTGGCCATTGGTACTTTTTTCTTTTGGAGAGAAATATCTGTTCAAGTTTTCCATTTATTGATAGGGTTATTTGACTTTTTCTTGTTTTGATTTTTGTGTTTTTGTATATTCTGAATATCAACCTCTTTTGAAAGAATAGTGAGCAAAGATTTTTTTCTCCTATTCTGTAGGATGTGTCCTTCTTAGCTGTTTTCCTTATTGTATAGCAACTTTAAAATCTGAAGTAATCTCATTGATTAATCCTTGCTATGATTTCCTGTGCTTTTGAAATTCTGGTCTTTCTTTTGAAAGAATGGTGAGCAAAGATTTTTTTCTCCCATTCTGTAGGATGTGTCCTTCTTAGCTGTTTTCATTATTGTATAGCAACTTTAAAATTTGAGGTAATCTCACTGATTAATTCTTGCTATTATTTCCTGTGCTTTTGAAATTCTGGTCAGGAAATCTGTGCCTGTACTGAGCACTTCAGGAATTTCTGCCACATTTTCTTCTAAGAGTTTAAAGCTTCAGGTAGTATGCTTAGGCTTTTGCAAATCTATTTTGAATTGATATTTGTGCACTGTGACAAACAGAGAGCTAGTTTTGACCTTTTATATTGAATATACAGTTTTCTCAACACCATTTGGCTCTGAGGCATTTTTTTTTTCACTCTAACGTATGTTTCTCCATCTTTGGCAAGGATCAGACTTCTGCAGCTGTGCGGGGGTCTGTGTTTCTCTGCTATTCCTTCGTTTCACGTGTCTACTTTTTGTGTCAGTGTCATGCTCTTTTGTTACTATGGCTTTGTAGTATAATTTGAAAGAGGTCCTTTGGTGCCTCTAAGTTTTCTCTTTTTCTTAGGATTTGTCTATCTGAGGATTTTTATTTTTCCATATATATTTTAGGGGTTTTTTTTTTTTGAGTTTTATGAAGAACTTCACTGGCATTTTCATGAGGATTGTACTGAATCTGTAGATTGATTTTTTAACATGCCCATTATAGCAGTATTAATTCTGCTTATTTCTTTCTCAATCTCTTTTTTTAAGGTTGTACGTTTTTTGTTAAAGAGGTAAGTATCTTTAAAGCTATTGGTAGTGAAATAGTTTTCTTGAATTTTTTCTCAGCTATTTATTGCTGGTATATAAATTAGCCACAGATTTTTAAGTGTTGATTCTGTATTCCTAAGTTAATATTTTTAAATTCTGAAGTTCAGCCAAATATTAATCAGAAGTTTATCAGAGTGCAGTATAAAAAGGTGGAAAATATATAGTTTCTGTCATTACCAAACTGAGATTTCACTGAGCCTACAGTTTGATTTAATGTACCATGTAGTGTCTTAAGCATCATGTGGAAATTTACTTTATCCCATCTGTATAGATCCCTCACTTTTACCTGCCATTGAGAGACAGAGCCTAGACATACTCCTAAAAGTGTGGTATTTATCTTTTAAGATAACATTTAAAGCATGTAAATATTATTGCTTTTGTTTCCCAACCATTTCATTTCAGAAACAAATACACAAACAGTAAAACAAATATCATTTTGATTTTATTAATTTTCGGTGTATTTTTAAATCAATGGTGTAGACAGATTGTGTTGTAATTGTTTCATATTAATTTTTGCTTCTTATACAAACATCACAATTAGTTTTAAATAATGAAAGTAATATCTTTCTCAGACACATCCTTACATTTTTTCAGTGTTGATATAATTAATTCCCAAAAAACTAAATCCAAAATATTTACTAGATATTTGCTCATAAGGAAAGAGTTCTAAAAAATTAAGAACCATTTATTAAGAAATTAAGAGCAGGGTCGGCCATATAGCTCACTGGTTCCGGTGCCTGTCTTGCAAGCGCAAGGGCCTGGCTTCGATCCCCGGTAACCACATAACAATACTGGATGTGGAGACTCACGCCCAGCAGCAACCAGTACCACATACCACAGTGCCAAGTGTGGTGGCTCATGCCTGTCATCACAGCACTCAGGAGGCAGAGGCAGGAGGATTGTTGTGATGTGAGCTGGAGGCTGAGCTCAGGGCCAGCCTGAACTACAAAGTGAGACCCTGTCTCAAAAAACCTAAAAAAAAAAAAAAAAATAGAAAAGAAAGAAATTAAGAGCAACATTAAAATGTCTGTTATTTAAGTCCAGGATCTTGGATGTTAAGGAATGCCAACCTTCCTTCAGTCAGAGTCATTTTACATAGATTTAGTTATGATCCATCAGTAGCTAAAATTCAGTACTGAATACAATAGATTATCTATGTACAACAGATATTTCTATGCAGATTTTATTTCAGTGGGAAGATATACAGTGTGACTTTATGACTATGAGTCATATTTTCTTGGTTCTACTTTTGTATCCCTCTTGGAAAATATATCCTCAAAAAATTTTCCCTGAAAGACTCCAAATATTATCAGTATTCTTATATGGAACTTGTGCATTTATACATTTCAACATCTATCTACTTTGTTAATATGAAAATCTGGGGTGTGTAAATAAGTGGTAGAGCATTTGCCTACCACACAAGGCTTTAGATTCAATCTCTGGTACTCTCTACCTCAAAAATATCTCTTCTGCACATTTAGATGTTTAATTTTCTAAGGACTTGTATTATCATATAAATTATTTTATTGAATTTTTTTAAGTGTTTATACACAAAAAAGTATAGAGAATGATAAAATGAATTATCACCCAGTTTCACATTGTGCTTCCAATACACTGAGTGCATGGAACCCCTGACAATACATCATAGGCCCCTATATTTTAAAGTTTATGTAAATAACGTTGGACCAACATGTTATTTGGTTGTTTGACCTTTTCCTTCAATATTTATGCCCATGCATCTCTCAATTCTATGGCCAGGGCTGCAGTTTATTCTTTCTGTCTCCCAGTTTTATTTAATCATTTCAAAGCAGTGAAATTTATTCATTCCCCTGTTTTTAGAGATTTACATGTTTTGTTTTGTTTTTAAAATTTTTCTCTTTTCAGTTTTTGCATGAATAATGTCTTGGAGAGAAAAAGGGATTTTCATTCTGAATTATAAATTATCATCACTTCTCTGTCTTCTTGTATGGAAACAAGTTCATCTCATTTGGTGAACTGTATGTTTCTCAGTTGCACATATACATCAACGGACTATAATACCCAAATCTACTACTTTCCCACACTTAGATTTAGTCAGATAACAGAGAGGAAGGGTGATGACTCAATGGGAAATAAAATGTTCATTCTCATGACCTGTTGAATATCCGTTCTGAGCACAGCATCATGCAGTGTTTCAGTATCACCTTCAAGACAAGAATTAACTCATGTCTTTTTAATAAAGGAAATCAAACTTTCACAGCTCATATTCTGTAAGGAAATCCTACCAGAACTGCTTCAAATGCATCCATGAACTCATAGTTAATATTATCCAGGGCTACAGAAGAGATGTTCCCTGGAGGTGCTGAAGGATCACAGAGGTCTGCTGCTGCTCCCTGCGTGGTAAGGGGCTTACACAGCTTGGTTGATCGGTTCATTCTCTACTGACTAAGGCATCTAGTTGGCTTGAGCATGTTAGACTTTCTTGAGTGCTCCAGTGGTGCAATCAGTTAACACACGGTACTTACAGACTTTCTCAATACAGTGCATAAATCTTCTAGAAAATATAAAAGTTCTAGGGACAGGAGATATCACCTCGTTGGTGATTTGTTTACCACTTTTCATATATTTCCAAGTTGTACTGCAAATCAAATAGACAAAGGTGGAAATTCAGGTGCCTATGTGATTTCTGTTGGTTGGCATTTATCTTAGCAAATGAGGGGATGGTATCACATCACAAGAGAGGTGTGATGATAGCTGTGAGGACAAGTCATCCCTTAACAAGGAAGATTAATGTGCTGCTCAAAAATGCAACTATTATGTGCTGCTTACTCAAAAAAAAGTATGAAATGTGAACAAATGGAGCTGTCAGACTAAGTGCTGATGATATACAAAAAATTGAAATAAACAGCTGATGATGCACGAAACATTGAAAGACACGGTGATACCTGTTTCTGCTCCATTGCTCATTTATTTCTCTGTCGTATCTTCTTGCAAGTGTGGTATAGCTCTTGTTAGGAACCACCCAGATCATGGCTTTAGAGTTACAGAGTCAGAGAGTTGGGCCATTTTCCACTGATTAGAAGGTAATAGAGATATAATTAAAAGATTCTGAAAAAGATAAGTCAATTATCTGTTTAAAATAAATCAATCAACTGGAAATAATTATTTCTGTAACAGTGGAAGTGAAAGGCTACCTGCTCAGACGTCTTCTGCATTTTTCTATTCACGTGGTATGAATATATTTCACAACATTCTTTGTATTTTAGTTAGGATTGTGCATCTACTTCAAAGATACTATCAATTATAGTACTGAAAGTGAGTTCCAGGCTTAGTGCCTAATACTTCCTGGGAGGTCTTTCATTTGCTTGCTCTGTGTGTCTGAAAGTGAAAGACTCAAGATGGTCAAACCATATAATGAGAGAAATCAGATTTGTAAGTCTGTGAAGGAGAGACAGTAGAAAGCAAGCAGTATCCAGGGACTTTCTATGAGCAGGAAAACAAAACAAAACAAAACAAAACAAAACAAAACAAAACAAAACAAAACAAAACATAGTTTCAAACTTATTGAATATTTGCTACAGGAGATTCCTTTTCAACCTTAACAACTTAATCAAGGTCTATTCAAACTCACAGCATTGTCTTGGATTATTGATCTGTAATTTTTAGATTCTTTTCATCAGTGTCATTTTGAATCACTCTGCAATTGGATTGCAAAAATTCACAAATGTGTTTTAAGATGATTGGAAGTGGGTTTCATTTAAGAAAGAGAATGTCACTCTTCACCTTAATGTTTTAAATTCCTTTTTAAAGAGAGTTTAGCTTCTTACAATTCGTTGTATTGTGAATATTTCTAAAGTTTATCAGTGCAGCCTCCAAAATGTAATACAAAGTGTGAAATGAGTGATAATATTAAAGACTCCTTTTTGACATACAAAATTACTATAAAATGTAACATAAATGTTATGTCTAACACATATTTAGGGCTTTCTTATTCTCTGCCTGTGGATTGTCTGTGACTTTTGTTGTCTTAAGCTATTTTACAGCCTTGTCGGTTGTAGATAACTAATAGCATTGCCAATGATTCATTTCCATAGAAATACAAACAAATTTTGCCCAGTGAAAATACTTTTGATCGTCCTCTTTAGGTCTCTTTTCAGGGAATCAGCCAATTTTATATTAATTTGTAAATTTATTTGAGCATTTCTGCTTTTTACATGTAAGGCTCTCTAATTAAACTGTTAAACCTCTTGTAACATCATATTAGTTTCTTCATAAATGAAGAATTAAATAAATTTTTTTACATATGCTCACTTTATATTCACACGCAGTCATGGTTGTGGTCTCTTAAAAAATTCCACTTTAATAGTGTTAGCGTCTAATAGATTCATCTGACCTATTCTACAACGTGCCTTAATTTGGCAATTATACTTTTTGGGTGTACAAAGTACAGATGCTTCTCTTCTTGATTGCCAGAAGTGAATCACAAGTTGTAAGAGAAACAGGAATTCACTTAATCTCTGTTCCTGATTTCTTTTTCCTTTGTAATTATTTTGAGTTTTCTTTTTGCTCCGGTTTGGATAGTCAATAAGTTATGCAAACTGGTGGGACAATGATTGGGAATATTTAGCTTTAGAAACTACTGAGATCTAGCCAACCTTATTAAAAAAGGAAGGAAAAACTCCAATCCATGCTATTAGGAATGAAAAGGGAGAAATAACCACCAACCCAGTGGAAGTCCTGAGAATAGTAAACACCTACTTTGAAAAGTTGTACTTCAATAAGATGGAAAATGTAGAAGAAACGGATAGATTTATAGATACATACGAACTTCCAAAGTTGAATGAAGAAGATATAAAAATTCTAAACACCCCACTATCAATCTTTGAAATTGAAAATATAATGAAAAAATACCAAAAAATATCTACCACAAAACCTGATGCATTTACTGATGAATTCTACAAAACTTTTAAAAGAAGAGTTGGTGCCACTACATCTCAAATTCTTTACTGAAATTGAAAGGGAAGCAGTATTTCTGAATTTATTCCTGGAATCAACCACTACCTTGATCCTTAAAGCAGAGAAAGATCCAACCAAAAAAGAAAACTATAGACCAATCTCTTTACTGAACATTGATGCAAAATTCTTCAGTAAGATACTGGCAAACAGAATACAGGGAATCAAAGAGATCATACACCCTGATCAAGTTGGATTCATCCCAGAGATGCAGGGATGGTTCTACATACATAAATCAATAAATATAATATTAACAGACTCAAGGACAAAAACCATATGGTCATCTCAATAGATGCAGAAGAAACATTTGACAAAATCCAACACCCATTTATGATCAAGACACTACAGAAAATCAAAATAGATGGACTCTCTCAAACTAACAAAAGCTATTTATGAGAAAGCAATAGCCTGCATCATACTCAATGGTAAAAAACTAAACCTTTCACACTAAGAGAAGGAACAAGACAAGAATGTCTGCTCACATCTCTCCTGTTCAATATAGTACTGGAAGTACCAGCCACAGCAAATAGGGAAGAGAAAGAAACAAAATGAATAAAGATAGAAAAGGAAGAAGTTAAACTGTCACTATTTATACATGACATGATAATCTACACAGAAGAGCCTAAAAACTCAACCAAAAAACTGCTAAACTTAATTGTCAAATTTAGTAGCATAGCTGGATACAAGGTCATTGCTCAAAAATCAATAGCCTTTTATGCACAAAGAATAGATTTGCTGAGAGAAATTGGGAAGTTGATCCCTTTCACAATTGTATCAAAAAAAAAAAAAAGAAATACTTAGGAATAAATCTAACAAAGGAGATTTAAGACCTCTACTCTTATAACTACAGCACTCTGAAAAAGAAGAGAGAAGAAGATATCAGAAAATGGAAAAACATACCTTGTTTCAGGGTAGGAGGAACCAATATTGTCAAAATGGCTATACTCCCAGAGCTCCTATATAGACTCAACACAATCCCAATTGAAATCCCAACAGCATATCTGACAGATCTGTAGAAAATAATCCAAAAAATTCATCTGGAACCATTGAAGACCTAGAATACTGACAGCAATTCTAAGCAACAAGGACACAGTGGGGGAATTATGATTTCCAACTTGAAACTATAGTACAAAGCCACTCTGATAAAAACTGCATGGTACTAGTAAAATAATAGACCTGAAGAATAGTGGAGTAGACTAGAAGATCCAGAACCAGCTCCAGATACACTGAGTCACCTCGTTTTTTACAAAGGAGCTAAACATTCTCAAAGGAGGAAAAATAACCTTTTTAAAAAATGGTATTGGAAAAACTGGGCTTTAACCTGCTAAAGACTAAAGCTAGACCTATCTCTTTCACTGTGTACCAAGCTAAAATCAGTGAATTAAAGACTTAAAACAAAAAAATTAAACCTGCTGCAAAACAGGTTAAGTAAAACTCTTGAGGACATTGGCTTAGGCAAAGACTTCATGAACAAAACCTCTATAGCATGAGAATTGGCAGAAGAAATCAACAAATGGGATCTCATCCTATTTAGAGGCTTTTGCAAGCAAAGGAAACCCAGCAGAATGAAAAGGAAACCAACAATATGGGAAAGAATCTTTACCAGCTGTTTCTCAGACAAAGGCCTATGTCTAGAATATATAAGGAGCTTAGGAAAATCAGCCCACCCAAATTGAAAGACCCAATTTAAAAATCAGCATCTTAAATAAACACACACTTTTCAGGGGAAGAAGTAAAAGCAGCTAAGAAGCATAAGACGAAGTGCTCAACATCACTGGTCATCCAAGAGATTCAGGTGAAAATAACTCTGAGATTTCATCTCACTCCACCAAGAATGGCTGCTATCTCAGAATTAGCCAGCAACAAATGTTGGTGAGGCTGTGAAGAAAAGGGAACCCTTCTCCACAGATTTTATTTAATTTGTCATTTATGAAGAAACTAATATGATGTTACAAGAGGTTTAATGGTTTAACTGAAGAGCCATACATGTAAAAAGAAGAAATGCTCAAACAAATTTACAAATTAATATAAAACTGGCTTATTCCCTGAAAAGAGACCTAAAGAGAAAGATCAAAAGTGTTTCCACTGGGTAAAATTTGTTCGTATATCTATGGAAATGAAACATTGGCAATGCTATTAGTTATCTACAACTGACAAGACTGTAGAATAGTTCATACAACCACTCATAGAGTCATAAAACCACTGTGGAGATCAGTTTGAAGATTCCTCAAAAAACTAGATTTAGAGGTCCCATTTGACCCTGTTATTCCTCTGCTAGGTATATAGACAAAAGAATTAAAAGATTCATATCACAGCAACATATGTTCACCCGTGTTTATAGCAGCTCGGTTGGTGATAGCTAAATCTTGGAAACAATCAAAATGTCCATCAACTGGAGACTGAATAAAGAAGATGTGGTTCTTTTAGAGAATGGAATACTACTCTGCCATAAAAAATTATAAGACTGAGTCATTCCTTCTCAAATGGATGTACCTTGAGGATATCCTCATAAGTGAAATAAATAGGTCACAGATGTGTAAATATTGTATCTTTTCTCTAGTATGAGAAAATGAAGTTGTAAATGTGTTCTAGAATATAAAGTAGATATTATGAAGCAGAAAATATTTAAGGAAATGGGGTGTAGGGTTAAGTAAAGAGGGGGAAATAATATGATAGTAATGTAAAAAGTAAAACCCTTTGTATTGGGGGAAGGGGTTTATAGGGTGGGTAGGAGAATGGTAAAAAATGAGAATTAAGTAGTGTCATATCATATACTGGTACAAATTCTCAATGCCAAAATGAGTATGATGTGTATATATAATGAACAAATAAGGATTTGAATTAAAAAAAAATCTCTTTGGATGGAAAAATAGATCTCTGTTGGAACAGAAAGAGTAAGGAGTCTTATTTATTAATCTATTTATTTGTTGACTTATCAGTTTTTGTGTTCACATTACTTACGAATTTTAAAATTTTAGTTTGTTGGTACATGGTAGGTATACATTATGATCACATTCATCATTGAGAATTTGTATCTGTACATGATATACCTTGATTCTTATTTTTCCCATTCCTGTGCCCTCCCTTAAAACCTTTCATCTCTCCATATACAAAAGCTTTGCGAAACTTGAGACATATATAGCTAAATCAATGCACCATGGGGACGTACTCCTAAGTGAAATAAATAGACACATGTGTAAATATTGTACTGTTTCTCTATTCTGGGAAACAGAAGGTACAAATGAGGTCCAAAACTTATAAAGGTAATGAAACAGGAAGAAAGTCTGTAAAAGGGTAGGGTAGTGGAAAGAGGTACCAGGGGAAAGCAAAGAAGGAGAAAAAAAATTTGAAGGCAAAACTAGAAACAAAGTTTTGTTTTAATTTATTGAATATTTGATATATTTTAGAAGTTCATTATGGCCACATTCAATATTATAAACTTGAGCCTGTACATGCTATATTTTGATTCTCATTTTTCTCCATTCTTCTGCTCTCCTGATCAACCCCACCGCCTACAAATATAAGCTTTACTTACATGTTTTAATTTTTTCTTTCCCCTCTTTACTTTCCCCCATACTCCCTTAACCTTTTCCCTTTGAACATTGTCTTCCTATTTCACAAAAATCATCATACATTTTGCACCGCATTTACACTGTTAGTTCTTCATGTTAGAGAAACGATATAATATTTACACATCTGTATCCTAGTTATTTCACGGATGAGTATATTTACTAAAGAATTTTGTGCTCGGGGCCTGGGATTTAGCTCAGTGGTTCCGGCGCCTGTCTTCAAGTGCAAGGACCCGGGTTTGATCCCCGGTAACCACATACAATACTGGGCATGTAGTCTCATGTCCAGCAGCAATCAGTACCACATACCACAGTGCCAGGCGTGGTGGCTCACGCCTGTAATCCCAGCACTCGGGAGGCAGAGGCAAGAGGATTTCTGTAATGTGAGTTTAAGGCTGAGCTCAGGGCTAGCCTGAACTACAAAGTGAAAACCTGTCTCAAAAAAAAAAAAAAAAAAAAAAAAAATTTGAATTTTGTGCTCAATGAGAAAGAGTGTGGCTTTTTGATTTCTGGACTAACAGCATTTCTGTTTTGTTGTTTACAATCTGTGACTAATGTTTTAAGTGTGAAACTAGAAGCTCTCTATGACAGTATAAATCATTATCTTACCTTTAGATGATATTTAATAAATTAGTACATACAATTTCTAAAATTAAAGGAGTTTTGCTGTAAAATTATGAACCCATTAAATTAAACACTGCTGAAATTCCTAGAACAAGAAGGAAAGTACACTCATACTTTAAAATTTTTACCTAATGAAACATTTTCACAGACGTTAACATGTGAATCATTTAAAAACTCAAATTTATATAATAAAGACATCTGGAGAATAAAATTAGGTTGATAAGTTTGGTTTTGTAAGAACAGTTATATCTTCTCTAATTCATCAATGTTATATAAAAAAGTATGTATTTTATATGTTAGTCATTTTTTTTAGTAAACTTATCCAAGCTTACTAATTAAATAAACATTACTATTACATGATGATTAAGACAGTAGAGAAAAAGTAAATTTGTATTTATTTGATTTCATGATTCTAAAAAATATTAATTTTAACAGCAATTATTTTATAATCTAGAGGTTTAAAAACAATTTCTAAACTCCCCTACTGCCTAGATTAAAGTGATAAACTTTAAGGATAATCACTGGGTACCTAGAAAATTTCTATGTAACATATGATAAATAAATGTTACTAAATTCAACTTAAAGTTTCTGTATATTCTATTTTTTATATGCTATAGTGAAATTACATGTTTGGAGTTATTAACAAATATGTTCACTTTTGCCAAATTAAGAGAAAAGACACTTATGCAGCTGTAGAAAGATGAGTTGTGCCCCTCATCTGCTCATCTCATAAATATATGGGACAGATAGCTGTTATTGAGATACTCCTTTTTTTGCCCTGGCATTCTCTGATAGGTGATTGGTTTACTGTTAAAATTAATGTGAATGTTTGGAGTGAGACTCCGAGGAACAGTGCCAGAAAAGAATGCAACTCTGTGTGTACTTAAGTTTTAAGGAAAAAAAAATATTCTTATTTTAAAACAATTCCCAAACTATTAGTTTTAACTTTTTTTTTCCCTTTGGTATCAAGGATCGAACTCAGGACTTTGTGTTTTCAAGGTAGGTACAGCACACTGAGCTAAGTCCCCAGCCCAAACTCTCCAAAGTTATTGAATCAAAGAACTTTTATTCACCAACATAAATATTGATATTTACCATATCAGAAATTAAAACAAATTTTTAAAAATACATGTGAATTCATTTTTATATAGAAATGGTAATGCTATCATATTATATATATGTAAATGCTCTATTGCATGTTAGTATAAATATCTTAGGAAATGTTGTTCCCAGATGATCCTCCCAGTATCTATGCCAAAACAAAATGTCAGTTTGTCCCACAGTTTGAAAAAAAAAAAACAAAGTGAATGAGACTGAGATTTTAAAGTATATATATTTTTTTCACGGGTTTATAACACTTGAATAAAAAAAGAACCTGAAATGTGTTGCAGATTTAATAAAGTTTCCTTGATATCCGTGATTCTAGTATCTTATTTTGCCCACTGTTTTGTCTACAACGTGGAAAGTTAGTCTTTAGTTTCTTGTGTAATCCCCATGATAGTGTCATTGGAGGTGAGGGTGTGGCATTGTGCTGGAGCACATGGGTCCAGCCTACCAAGTGAAGAGACTTAGGTACTAACCTGGAGCACGGAAGGGCAGCACCTGAGTCTGACACAAATCAAGCCAAGCCCTGCCCTCCGTGCCAATCTCCTGACACCAGAACATGTGGAACCTGACAAATGATAGCAAACTTCTTCCACGAGGTTAAGTGAACCACTTGGAGCAGCTATCAAAGAGAATGGGAAAGGGTGGCCGCAGGTGTGTGAGGGTCACTGCGGTTGTCCATTCTGCTTGCCCGACATACCTTTTCTCTTTTCTCCTTTTCTATATTTATCAAAGTGCTGTTGAGATAGTTCTTTTGACCTTCAATTATATACTGCACTAACATACAAGCACTACCTTCTTAAAACTCTTAAAACACTTTCAATTTGATAGTTATATTATCAACAAGCTACTTATTTATACCAGAGTGGTAAGAACAGATAACAGCTGTTCTCAGCTGCTATTTTGAAGGAGCGAGGTTCTCTCACAATTTTTTGGACTTTACAAGCAACAAATGATTTCTTACTCAGGTTTTTAAAAAAATTATGCAGAGAACTAAAGTTCTATGTTGCTGAATCTGTTTTATCTTTCACCATTATATTACATTTAGTAGAAACTAACTCTATTGGTTATATAAAAAAAGAAATCAAGTGGGATTAAGGAACGAAATAGATATTAATGACTAAGAAAAAGATAAGTAGAAGAATTATTGAGAGTTGTCCATGGAATTTGAGACATTTGATTTTCTAACTTATAATATGTTTAAATTATAAATTATTACTTAAAACAAAAAAATTACTTAGGGAAAATCTTTGAGATGTTTAACAATTAGTATTCAGATTTTCTTAGCCTTTTCCATTTTATTTTATTTTATTTTTAATTATCTTTATTGGCACATTATGAATACACATGATAATTGCATTCAAAATTAAGAATTTGTACCAGAATATGACATGACTTGATTCTCATTTTTTGCCTTTTCCCCCCGCCCTGCATCCCCCACCCCTAAATACACAATCTTTGTTTTCTTTTTTCTTTGTTATTACCACATTTATTTTTCCCTCATTATTTACCCTTACATTCTTTCCTTTTAAATATTTTCTATTTTGTAATATCAACTATACATACTACAATTCATTTACAACTTCATATTCTCATATTTGAGAAAAGATATGATATTTACACATCATGACCTATTTATTTCGCTTATGAGGACGTCCTCAAGGTCCATTTTATTTTAATGTTTATTTCATATCTGCATTTTAAATTATTTTTCTATATTTAATCTCTATAATTCTATTTAATCTTTAGATTTTAATTTAAATTGAGTGAAAGTAAATCATCAATTTCTGTGACAAACTGTAGTAAATGATAACCATTGTATGCTAATTTTAATTATTACTTTCAAAATACATGTTTTAAACTTCAAAGACTTAAAATATTTGCACAATATTTAACTTATTGATGTAAAAGTTCTATTTTACTATGACTCAAATAAGTAATACATGTCTTTAAGCCCTAAATTAACATTAGGAAAAACTGTAATATCAATAATTAACTAATATGATAACATTTAATCTATTTGGTAACTCTGTATAAAAATAAATGTAAAATATGTTAGTATTCTTTGGCTATTGACAATAAGTATTTGGTAAGGTTATATTTTCCAACTGTTTGTTTGACAAATGAAAATTGCGTTAACATACTTTCACATATTACAACAGTGGATCTCCAAAATGAGCAACAGTGCCATAGTATACTTCCCTTTATTGAATAATCATGTTCCTATTTAACTTCTATTCATCCTTCAGTTTGGATATACTTCTTTCCTATTCCTTACTTATCTCCCTCAGAACACTTGTCATATTCAATTGCAGTTGTGTAATTGTGCTGTGGCACAATTATCCTTCAGAATGGAGCTGCCAGTATTCCTCTGTGTCCTTTGAGGCAATAGCTGCTGTACCATAAACACTCATTGAATAATATTTAGTGGAGGATTTTGAACATTTCTGAGGGACAATAAGCTTCCTGAAGATAAGTACACCTATCCTAGGACCTAAAGGTCTCACACATCATGAGAGATGCTCCATAAACATTCAGGAATTGATAAGAAAAGATAGTGGCTCCAGAGAATGCTAAAGTTCTAAGTCATATTTGCTTATGATTTCATTGAGGGTCAAATTGTTTTCTACTATTTCAATTTATCAAGCATTTTTGAATTCTCCAGATTTCCTTAGAATTGGAAAGATGACCAAGACTCAGTGTTTGCTGCTAAGGCATTTGGATGTTGATGTAGAAAGCCCTGCAGAAGATAAATAAAAATAAAGTTGGCTACTAAAGCAAAACATTTGGCCTTTTAGACCAGAGTAATTTTGTTGGGAACCAAGGACAATTTATTTGGACAATTTACTTACTGGGATTTTCCTTCTTGGATTTAAGGATGTCTACCCTGCCCTGTGGGATCACCTACTGGGATTATTGTGGACATCTGCCTCACTCTGTGAGATTTTAAACTATAAGGATTACTACACTAAGATTCTTGGCCTTGGAACTTACTGTGACTCATTGAGATTTAAGGCTGTCTGCCTGTCTATGTAACCTTCAACTACAGGGATTATCGTGGATCCACCCTATTTTATGAATGCTAGGATTATTGGTTGAAGGCTTGGTACCGAATAAAGTTGTAGGTGAACTCTAACTGTGGGTTCTTCCGCTCCCACTTCTGCTACTGCAGTATCTGGTTTGTGGCTGCCGCTGCTCAGGTAACAAGAGTCAAATCTGGGCTCAGCCTTTTTCCTCAAGGTTCTGACTTTGTTGTTTATTGGTTATTAGACTTTTAACTGTGGGACTTCGAGGGTTCTGGCTGCGTTCTCTTCCCCGGACAGCCACATAACTTAAAGAGCGCTGCCGCACTCAAGACATTGATGGCAAGGTTCTGCCACAGCCATTGCAGACCACTCCGGGTCATTTGCACTGGCTCTAGCACTCCCTCCTCTTCCTTGGGAAAGCCAGTGAAGCTTACAACCATCCTCCAGAATATGCAGGTTTAACAGAAACTTGGGAAGTTATTCAGAAGCAACTTTCTTTTTCTTTCCAGAAATAAACACAAGATTGACCAGGCTTCCTTAGTATGGAAAATTTTCTTTTCTTTATCATTTCAGACAAGTTGTGTATCATTTGATGGTTATTAGATTCATTTGAATGCATGTCTATCAGTCTACAAATTGGGCACTACTTAGGTGCCTTTGCGGATAATGGCCTCTTCCTGTCTGTGGCTTCTAGTTTCAAGCAGCGCTAATGCCATTGTCTGAACACAAGTCAGAGAGATGCTCGGAGAGATTTTCTACAGTGAAATTGCATTTTTGTTTTTCCTTTCAGTGACCAAGGATTTCCAGTTGGGCTCAGTTAAAGAGTATGATTTTTGAGTGATCAATCCTTTAATTTATCAGCAACAAAACACATATCACCTCTACCCAAAATTGAATTTGAACCTTTAATTATTTTTGGGCAAGAAACTGTTTTGGAAACTTAATTGTTAAGAGCTCTATAACACAGTTGTTATTTTTTTTAAACATTAAATGTGGGATTAGATGGGAGATCATTAATTCTTAATAAGATTTGCTTGGCTAATGCCCTCTATCTTACTGAAAATTTATAACCCAATATTAGCTTTATATATTCTATAAACAAGATAAACTAGGTTTTGTAAGGTTGCCTGCTAAAGGGTAGAAATTACCATAGAAAGGACCTAATTATAACCTACCTGTGAGGTGTTACTACATGCAAACTGAAACACAGCCTTGAACCTGAGCAATGAGGGATTAGGAAAGAACAAGAGGTTAATGAATAATGTTACTTTATATGGTAAACAGGATATTTTCATTTTTATTCTAGAAAGAAGCAACATGAATATTTCTAAATAATGGCTGATTCCACAATGAATGTGCTTCTTAATAGCAAGAGCCATATTTTTGTGTTATGCTGGCTTCCTTCACATTTAAAATTGACATACATTGTAACTCTTCAAATTTATATCTTCATTTAGGCCATTCATTTAGTGGGTCAAATCATCATTATATTTCATGAGTATGGTGGATTTTAATTCATTTAACATTTTAATCTTTCATCAGCTTTTCATTTCAGGGGATTTCACAGCATATATGGGATTTGTATAAATTTGTGTGCAGTAAATTTATTCTTTTAACAGTTTTATTCTTTCATCAGAAATTCATTTAAGTAGGTTCCACTATATATCACTTCTACTTCCAGTGCAGCTTTAGGTCAGTCTGTAATTGATGCAGAAGCAATGAGGTACTAAAAGAGATAGGAAATATCTAAAATTGGAAAGAGTTCAAGATGAGGCCCTTTGTAAGGGCATTATGCTTTTCAGATGAGGTAGGGAGGGGATGATATTATAACATTTTGATCTTAAGGCTTGCATGCTTTATAATTGCAATTCTCAACAAAGTCACAAAGAACCATTTTATCTAAATTTCTTTCTTTCAAAAATATTAACTGCTTCAGTGTCCTAAAACAGCCCCCATCCGGCCATGTGAATGTACAAGGTTGTCTTCTCCATCCATTTGAGTGAACATCACAGCTTGTTTCAGCAAACATTCTATGTCCTCCTTCCTTCCTGCTGATATTAATTAAATGACATCCAAGTAATAAACATTACTATAATAAATACAGTAGATATAGAAATAACCTAAGGAAAAGGCCTCCTCTATCATGTTTAGATGAAAATCATCAGCACTGCATAATAGTTGGTGACAGAATATGGCAGTTTAACAAACATCTCTACAAGAGGGACTCGTGCTTGTTTTGTGTGTGTCGGAAAAGTGAAAGTGACCTTGAGAAAGTCCCCTTGCTCTCTCCAGTTCTGCAAAGGAACTGTTTCTTTTTATCTTAAATATTGTAATAAGGAAATGTCTCTTATTAGTAAGTGAACTATACCATAGAAATGACAGCTGAAAATTAGCCTTTGAACCTGCTAATGTCTTTGAAGAAGACAATGAATTCCTCAAGAAGAAAAAAAAAGAAAGAAGAAAGTAAATGAAGGAAAAGAACACAAAGTAGAGAGAAAATTGACATTGTTACACTTAATGTACTTTTCCAAAAGACCAATAGCTACTTATAGCATTCTAGTTTTTGGCACTGTGGATTACTTGGTATAGCAAGTGTCTAATAAATATTTGTCAAATTCAACTGAACTGTACTTAACTGAGTGAAGAAAATTAATAACTTAGCAAAGATGATCTAAGCCCATCACTGTCCTTTACTCTAAGCCCCACAAAGACATATTATTACCTGGTGTTAGAAATATGAAGTCAATTTACTTATCAATTTACTAAGAACATGTCTCTTTATACATCTGGCTGGGGTGAGAATGTGGCCAGGAGGAGAAAGGTTGTGGTCAGATTATATATCCAAATTAGCATTCTAATGAGAATCATGATGGGACATGATAGTGACAGGGTTATGTGAGGCTTATCCTCATTTCTACTTTACTGTCATGTTAAGTTCTTCGTGACTCCTCTTGTTAAGTTAGAGAGGGCCTAGTTGAGAGCCAGCCGTAGGCTCAGATCTATGGCAGATTTGCAAGTTAGTTGGGAGAAGTTACTAAATTTCACTGTCTGATTAGAATATACTTAGTTCATTTTACATCTCATGGATATCCTGAAGTGTAGAAAGTGTGGTATATTTCCATCTATATTTTGGAAAGAGAAACTTCGCTTTTCTACAGTGGCTTAGGGAAGAAAGGATAAGAATACCAGCCCCTCCTTTGAGGGCTTTCAGCACTTCTGTGCTTTGCAAGCTGTCAGGTCTGGTTAGCTGTTTTTCAGGTCCTAGGGATAAGGCTTCTGGTCCTCGAAAGGGCATCTGATGTCTCAGGAAGTTTATTACAGTAATATGAGAGTGTCCTACTGAAGGCTAATTTTATTTGGATCTAACTTATCAACCTAACTGTCAAACTACTAGTAGGAAGGTGAATTTCACTGTGTGGACAATTTTATAGCCTTTCAAATGGTAATTGCCTGAATTTTTATTCCAGCATTTATTGATGGAGGCTGACAGATGTTGAAAAGAGCAGAACCACAAGTCATACCATAGAATCCAGGATAAAAAGTTTCTGTTTGCCCTTACCCTATTGCTATTTTTATAATGAATAATAACATTCTTTCAAATGCAAAATATGAAGCAGGCACTTATTTATCTAGCTGATCTCGCCTACCTATGTACTTTCTTTTAGCTTTAGTTGCTCTTCTAACCAGCAATCACCTGCCCTCAGTTTCAGATTAACATTCTCATCTAGGTTTTCTAGTTATTACTCTTTCTTAAAAAAAAAAAAAAAAAAACTATCAGTGTGATCTTCCCTTAATACTTAAGTAATAATTTGGTTAAACAAAAATAAAATTCTGCAGATATATAGACATCAGTTTTATGAAGAAAGCACTACTGTATACTACTGTATACTAGACTGAGTATCGTGAGTGCCTTCATAAAAGTACAGTACTTTATAACCTTTAAAAAGAAACCTCATGTTTGCAAAAAGTATCTTTTTACAAGTAGCTTTTTTGCTTTCAATATAAATATGTACATACCTGTGTATATTTTGAATTGTTTCTTGTAGGCAGCATATAATTGGGTGATACCTTTACCCATTTTATGACTCTCTTTTCTAATCACTACATTTAGGTAAATTGCATTGAAATTACTGTGACAGGATTCAAGTCTGCCATATTGTTATTTTCTATTTATTACAGCAGTTTCTTAGTCCTCTACCTCTCTTTGTCTTGCTTTCACATGAGTTAATTCATCATTGTTTTTGGATTTCATTTTGACTCACCTAACACCCTGTGTTTAATTTCCAGCTCTCCTTAAAAACACTATTATAAGTTAAGTACAAACATGGGTGATAAATTTAAAACAGTATGTCCTCTAGATGAATCACAGAAGAATATCTTCAATTTTTTAACATATTTTTGACTTCTTATGTAAGAAAGACTATGAGATCTCTAAACTTGAATGTCTCATTTATTTCATTTAACACTCAGATCTCAACTTCATTTTTCTATGAATGATTTGAGCTTATCATTCTTATGACAGAGTAGTACTCCGTTCTGAGAAATATCACATTTTCTGTATGCATAGCTGCTTCCAAGATTTAGTTACAATGAATTATGTTGTTCTAAACAAACAAAACTGAAAAAAGTATATCTTGAATTTTACACTAAAATATTTCTTAAAGAATGTACCAATAATAACCCAAAAGCAATTATAACCTTGACTACATAATAACCTACAGTTTGGGAGAAAATATTTGCAGTTCAATTATGAAAACACAAAAAATCTAAATGGAAAAATGAGCAGTCATCTAAGAAAGAGGAACTGCAAGGATGGATAAATGATAAAGTGCCATTAGTGAAATATAAATTAAAATCAAAATTTGTTGCTACAGTACGCTCATGAGAAAATTGAAACTGAAAAACAGAACATAGCAAATATTAGTATGACTATAGAAGTAAAACTCACCTTTCATCCTAGCGAATGTGCATCAGTGCAATTCTATTAGGAAATACATGGGAGTATCAACACAGGTTGATGATGTGTGCATCTTATGAACTGATATTTCCAATGCTAATTATATATTAAAACAAAATACGTATACTCATCAAAATAAAGGTCCAAAAACATTCATAGCAGCGCTATTCATATTAGTTTCAAGGACATTACTCCAAAATTCATTAGTTATAGAATTGATTGGTATTTTATGACACAACTGCATAATGAAATTCGAAACAGTATGAGTAAGAAAATCGCATAGTCATGAAAGTCGTACACTACATAAACATAGCATCATATGAAAGAAGCCGGACACAAAAAGGCACATTCTATGATATTATATAATATTTAAATCTGAAAATAAAACATATCTATGATGTTAGAAACTTGGATACGGCTTATTCTTTGAGGGGTTCCTGGAAAAAGGGGACAAGAGTGGTTGGTTTGATCAAAAAATGGAACACAATGAACATCCCAGAAGCAGCCAGATTTGTCCCCAATAATCAAGAAGCAGAATGGTGATTGATCTTCCTTGCTCTCCAAAATTCACTCTCGAACAAAGCAGGCAATGGAACATGGGTTCCTCTTGTACTTTTCCTCCTTTACGTTGAACAGCTTCAAGTGAACTGATGGTGCCAGTTATCAGAAAACCCGCTCTGGTTTTCATTAGGTTTCTGTTTACATTATGTATCATTTTCTACCCTTTTATTATCAGCCCATTTGTGTCTTTGAAACTGTATCTTTGGTAAGTAGCATGTAGCTTTATCATTTTAAAATTAAATTTTACCTACCAATGTTAGCCTTTTGATTAGAGTTTTTAACCTATCTACAACAAATATTAACTGTATTTACAATTTTAAGTATTTAAAATTAATTAATTGTATTTTTTTTTCTAGCATTGTGGAATGAACTTAGGGTCTTTGCATTTAGTTACACCCTCGGCCCTTTTCATTTTTGTTTTGAGACAGGATCTCTCTAAGTTACTAAATGGCGCAGGCTGGGTTCAAGTGTTCATCTACCCTCCTCAACTTCTCCAAATAACAAAATTATAGTCATACACCACCATGGAAAATTCTATTCAATTATATTTTAAAATGGGATTTCCCTAACAATTAAAAATTCATAATATACTAGTGCAGATGAATGTTATATGAATAACATAAAAAGTTTATAAGAAACTTTGTTTCTCTATAGCTCTATATTTATATTATTATCAAACTGAATATTTATGTATATGTAGTATTATCATATAAATTATATAAAATAAGCTTGTTAACTACATTTTATAATTATTGTTTTATGTGGCTGTCTTTTAAATCAAGTGGAAGAGGCAAAAAGTTGAAAATACAAAACATATCACTGTCCTTTTCATTTTTCTATATAGTTGACAAGTACTTTTTAGTACTTTATTTGAACTCAGCTGTGTATATTTTATTTCAGCCTGAAGGACTTTCTTTAGTATTTCTTCCAGCAGTAGTGTTGAATTATTGTTTTTATTTTTTTGAAAATTTCTTACTTTTAGATTTAACGGGTATTTTATTGAATATAGTGTTCTTGTGTGGCAATTTTTTTCCTCTTAACTTTTTCAATATACTGTCTTCTGGCTTCTGTGGATTGAATAAAAATTCCAGTGTTAATATAGCATTTCTTAAATTGTTTCTTCTTTCCTTCTTCTAAGAACCTCTGTCTGTAACAGTTTGACTATGATATATCTATATATGGCTATCTAACATTGCCAATAATATTCAAGATGACTTCATTGATTTTGCTGTGGAAGTGAAATCTGTCAACAGAGTTGTAGCTTTTTTCCTTAAGCATGCCTTTACACTCTGCTAAGGCTAAATGTGTGTAATATACAACACTCTGAATGTGTAAATATCTGCATCTTTTCTTCTCTGTGCATCATCTCTGTACACATATGTATATGTATATATCTGTATTTGTTCTTCAATAATGTCTAAATACTATCTGTCCAGGAGGGCCATTCTTGTTGTCCAAGAATAAAGAAAACCATTTTGATTCCCATCTACCATGTGGGTAATTTCATAAGGTTGAAAGTGCTTTCTCCTTTTGCTTGAGTTTTAGTGAGATGAACTCCAAAATGTCCTGTCTCATTTTTCTAAGAGAATCAGTTGTTCTCATACAAAATCTGGTGATTTCTTACTCAGTGTTCTGGAGGTTAGCTTGTGATTCAACTTCTCTTCCTCTCACATACCTCTGATCCTCAAGTTCTATATTACTTGAAAGAAAAAAGAAAGTACAAGAGCTAAAGAACCTACTGAGTGATGGTTATTACAGTGTCACAGCATAATATAAATTCTCTGTTGACAAAATTAGCATGAAGAGGGAGAGAGAGAGAGAGACAGAGAGACAGAGAAAGAGAGAGAGAGATTGGGAAGGTGGATTTGTTCTTAGTGGATTACTTTCCTTTCTTCTTATCAACTAAAAGTTTTAGTAAGACCAAGTTTTGATAAACTGTCTTCAAATAATTGTACTACTAATTAACATGGCCATTCAGAAGTGATAGTATTAACAGCATGGGAACTTGGACATAACTGATTTTTACAAATAAAAAGAAAAAAAAAGTTATAGTTTATGTCTAGCTATTCCTCTAACGCCTCATGCAGTCATAGGTGGGGCTTCTCAGAGATGGATGGATCTACAGTGTACCGATGGGATTATGTGTTTTATATGACATTAAGCATATGATGCCAGTATCAAGGATGTATAGTTACTAAATTAGTCCACTGTTTGGCTTGGCATAGTTCTGTGTCTGGATAATGGAAAAGCTACTCTTCCTACAGGAGTGTGTCCTGTGTGGAGTATAATAGAAAGAGGGCTGCTGTCATTATTTATTGCTTCTTCACTAGTTAGCTTTGCTGACTTCCAGCTGCAATGAACTATATCTCCTCTGTGTCATGCTATCCTGCCTGGGAGCCAGCCAACTATGACTAAAACCTGTAAAAATCTGTGAGTTATAATAAACCTTTCCTTCTTTAACTTTGAGTGTAGGGTATTTTGTCCCAACAATGAGAAAATTAACTAAAACACAAGTATTGATTAATTTCTTGGTGTTTTGATCCTAGACAATAGTTTATAAAGCATTTTATTCCATAGAGGCCTTTTTCCACTTTCTTTAGGAAAATTAGACATATTCAATGGCTAAAATTGAAAACAATGGCTAAAAGAAAAACAGACAACAGGATGAAAAAGTGTATTATGAATCTCTATCTTTCATTTGACTTTTTTGTGTTCTATCTCATTATGATTGCATTAGAGGCTATTTCTGGCAATCTCAGATGAGATTCTCAAATATCACAGTAGTAAAACTATAAAGTGTAAAACAGTGGATACCATACTAATACAGAAAAATGAATTGTAGTAATCTTGCATTCTTTTCTTATATACAAACCTCCAATTGACAGAACAACTATCAGTGGTCAACCATAATTTGCTTGTCCATCAGTAATTGCTCTATCTCTGGGAGGATCTTGAAAGTATGTTTTTTTTTCCTATTTTTTTGTATAGGAAATTGCTAGTTTTGGTAGAATATCCTGGGTTTATCAAAATTTGTTTTACCAGAACTACTAGATTGAGGACTATTAGAACTATTATATAGAACTATTTATATCTATTCTGATAAATTTAGTTGATAAAAGAGAACTATTTTAACTTTTTAGGATAGTTATTGATGATTGCAATGAATCATTATGAAATATCCATATGTACTGCTTATGAAGATGATGTCAATCTGTTCATCAGTCTAAAATTTCACTTTAAAATGCAGTTATGAAGAAAGACTTCTTAAGCCCTGTCCATCAGATTAATAGTGGTCAGCAAATTAAGAATGATGTGGATAAACTGATGAGGAATGACAACAAATGGTAATGACAAATGGTAACAGCATGGGAACATATGCAAAGATTAAAGGGATTGTGTATATTTACTTTAGATATGAGAAACCCAAGGAAATTTTTCATTATTACTTTTTTTTTTTTGAGGTAGATTCTTATGTTGTACTTCAGGTTGACCATGAGCTCACTATTAGCCCATGTGAGCCTAGAACTCACAGCAGTCCTCCTGCCTCTGCCTCCCAAGTACTGGGGTTGCAAGTGGGAACCACCACATCCAGCATGGGGGTATGTGGTACTGATTATTGGTGGGTGTGAGTCTCCTTGCCCAGCATTATTGTATGTGGTTAATGGGGATCGAACCTGGGCCCTTGCACTTGCAAGACAGGTACTGGAACTATTACCTAAATCCCCAGCTCATTAAATCTTTTTAATGAAGAACACATCTAGTTATTGTTAAGTACAAAGGCACCAAGTAAAGGAAGAATCCATTGATTCTTTTAAAAACTACTTACACAAATAAATAATGCACAAAAATGATAGATGAAAGACAGTGCAATTTTAGTTCATTTTCCATTAAATAAGTTCATGTCAATAATTTAAGAAACTTTTATTAGTTATAAAGCAATGCCATATGCTATGTCTACATATCTCCGCAAACTGATCAAAGAACAGATTGAAGTGTCAGTAGTAAAACTACCTAAAGCTATGATTAGTATGACTGGTTACAGAGCTTGAAGAAAACAAGTAAATCCTCCTTCTGGAGGGAGGTTGAACTATTACATTTATTTGTTAAATAATACTTCCTTTTTAAATAAGACAAATGAGATTAAGTTGCAGTGCAAGTGGAAATTGAGCTTTGATGCACTTTGATATTTTAAAGCATAAATCAATTTTTAAAATTAAAACATATTATTTAGAAGCTTTTGCACTATGACTTAAAAGGCCCTGTTCTGTGGCATCACTGTTACCTCTCCTATCAATGAATGGTTGTAGGTGGAATCTGTAATTCCAACTTTCTACCTTGGGAGTTACACCTCCAGGCTGATATGCCATTTCAGTATGTCAGACAACTAGTTCCCAGCTTGATGCTCAATTTCTTTCTGACAGCCAGGAAATTCGATTTCTATAATGAGGTGTAAATCAGAAAAAAAAGTTGTAGAGAGAAGACTTCAGTAAAGAGGAGAATAGGAGAATAGGAGTTTATAACAATGCTGATGTATACTGAAACAGAACATCCGAATTAAGGATATCTTCTGAGATGAAAGGCACTTCAGCCTACACGCATATTCTATATCTGTACAAACATACAGCAAAGGAAAAAATTAATAGAGGTATACTTCATGTTTAGATAAAGTTTTCCCATGATGGTAGTCAAGTGGGCTGCCTAACTGACAGAAGCATGGCATAATATGTGTAATAATGTTTGACAGCTTCTGACTTACCACAATGCAAGGTGGTGATGGAGAAGAATTCTCTTCCTACTCCCCCACACTTGAACTTAATAAGAAGGTGACATCATTACAAGGGATGTAGACAAGTAGAACTAAACAGGAGAAGTTAATATGGTTGATCATGGTCTTTTATTTTGAGGTGGAAAAGGTATTAAATCCCTAACTTCTGGGAAAAAAGGTTGTATTGGAGGATGTAATGCAGATATTTATGGTTCTTCACAATTGTGATTATCTTCACAATTATTTTTGTATTCAGTATCTAACAAGGTGGGTGGAAATAAGATGTTTAAATGAGAATTTCACCCAATTAGCGTTTTCATTCCATTTCCTTTTCTAGCACTGTATTCTTCTGAGGTGAATTGTTATAGGTTAATACTGGTTCAGCATCTGTATGTGTCAGTGTATATTTGACCACTATTACCTTTAATGTACCTATCAGAAAAGCTGTAGCATGAATTAATAAAAATGGGCCATTTGTTTTCTACATTTGCTTGTTTCCACACTATTCTTCCTGTTAGATTAATGAGAAGAGGGAATTGTAAAATCACAGGGGAACACTCTTAATCAGATAATGCAGATATGAAAGAATGATTAACAGTGATTTCACAAAGGTAGAAGGTAAGCTGCCATAGCAGTTGACAGCTATATAATCCAAGAAGGCCAGATAAATTAGTGCTTCAAAATACATGACATTTTGGGCAAAGTGTGTGAGACACAGGTATGAGAATGATAAACTATAATTGAATAACTGGAAATTATGGTGACATAATACCACATATCAAGATATTGAAGAAAAACCAAGATAAGTTAATTATATATTGAATACAGCTACTTAGCAATATTTATTGATGCATTTGCTCAAGTAAAATTACAAGGAAATGCATAATCTTTAATTATATGAATAAATTTGGCTAGCAAAGATGATGTAAGACTTAGGAAATTATTCACGACTATTCCCATTATCTATCTCACACCCTTCCAGTTATTCTTACATAATGGTCACATTTTGAGAATGTTCTTCTACTGAGCTGGACTAGTTGCAGGGAAGTAAAGATGCATCATATATAGAAAAACATCTTCTGTCATATGCCAAGCTATGTCACTATAGGGATGAATTTCAGGCAACGGGCTGGAATGCTCCATCTATAGGTTTATTTGATTCTTAAATAATAGACTGAGAAACCAGTGTTACTGATGGTGCTTATAATGATGATTCATGAAAAAAAAATCCATTTGTTTTCTATATTTGCTTGTTTCCACATTATTCTTCCTGTTAGATTAGTGAGCAAAGGGGATTATAAAACCACAGGGGAACAGTTTAAATGGGATAATGTAGACATTAGAGAATGATTAACAGTAATTTCATAAAGGTAGAAGGTAAGCTGCTCATTTTTTGTGGAATGGAACAAATGTGTTTGGAACAATTAACAAAATAAGAAGTGAAAAAATAGAAAAATGCAACCACTCATTTCTATTTAGGCAACAAAGCATATGAGATATAAGTTCAACTTCTCTGCCAAATTCATATACTTAACATTATTTAATGTTAAACTTCAGGACAATTGTGGCAGACAACTGGCACAGAACATAAAAACCATGGTGCTTAAATGCCAGCCATCCCACTCAGCTAAAAAGCAGTTCATGTGATATGTACTTTTCTTGAATTTTTAAATTCTATAGAAAACAGCATAATTCGTTGCTTAACAATAGCATTTTAAGAAAGCCTAAACCTTTTTCCATAACATGTTGTGTAAGTCACTTAAAGTCCTGAAAGCATGTGGTAGACAGGAGAAGAGGACACAGGCAGAACTGTCATGCAAACACCAGTCCCTTGTGAGTCCTACAGCAAACAAAACCGGAACTTTGAGAGAAAGACTGAGCGTGGGCTCAACTCTTACTACCCTGAGCAGCAAAAACAGAAGGCAGCCAAATGCCCCAATCTCTCTGCACCTTTATTCAGACCAAGTCTTAGCATCCACAATCCTAGCATGCATAAGGCAGGGTGGATATCCACAATAATCTGTAGTTGAAGATCCCTTAGAGCAGGACTGATATCCTCCAATAATCCTCAGGCAATGATCCTCATAGTAGAAGATCCTGCCGGGCAGGACAGATGTCTGCCAATAATCCTAGCAGTTGATCCCACAGGGCAGGGCAGGCATCAGTAAGTCCTGAGTAAGTAAATTTTCCGCAGTTCCCAACAAAAGCTTCCAATTATTTTGTAAGTCAAAGACCATTCATTTATTCTTCCTTCTACCTACATTATTGTTTACTCTATGAGGAATACTATACTAGGTTTTGTGTTAAATACAAAGATATCTATAAAAAATTCTGTCCTACAGAACCTGGTCAAAGACATCTCTATTCAAAATAAGTCTGTTTCTATCTAGATATCCTTTTTCTCTGTTTTAAGTAAGGTTGGGCAATTTGAAGACAGCAAGTAATGCATCTTTCTGAAAAAAAAAAAAAAAAGAGACGAAACAAAACAAACAAACAAAAAACCACAAAACTTCCCAAACAGCCAAAAATCTTTTCTTTGTTTCTGTCCCTGCTCAGAGGGAGAGGGAACCTAGAATTTTGAAAGTACTGCTACTAGACCTGAGCATAGCACCCCATGTGTTTGGCTTTGCTCAATCTTACCCCTTCTTGATTAATCATGAATACTCAGTAAGAGTGCACTGGAACCTTGATAATATGAGGCTTGCTCATTCCTAGTCAGAGTTGGTGCCTTAATTACTTTATCATTGCCAAGACACAATACCCAACACCTACAGCTTAAGGGATGTTTAATTTTGTCTCAGTTTGTAGAGGTTTCAGTGGATAGTCAGCTGACTTCAAAATTGGGAAGAGAGAGAGAGAGAGACAGAGACAGAGAGACAGAGAGACAGAGAGAGAGAGACAGAGAGACAGAGAGACAGAGACAGAGACAGTCTGAAAATCACTATATTAAATGATTTAAAGTAAATGAACTGGCAGAGCTTTGACTTATATTCTTAATTTAAGGTCAGTATAATGAAGTTTCAGTAAGTCAGATTATGAATCTTGGATTCAACATTATGAATCTTGGATTCAACACTATGCAGCTAGTTAGATGCCGGGATTATAACTGGCAGTGATCTCTGAAGTGCCTAGAACTTCATGCTGACATGGACTAAACACTAAATAACTGTGCATTAAATTAACTCATATATATTCCCAAATATCAAGAATGTTTCCTAGCGTTTGGATTTCCATGTTCGTTTCACTTTGTCTAAGTATTGTAAAAATTCTGATAATTAGTTTAGCCGCTCTTAATCTCTAATCACCTTAGTATCTAATTGAGTTTATCATTCTCCACTATGCCCAGATGATGTCTGATCATTCTGGCCTGCCTTCATCAAGAACCTTCTTAGAAAATTTCATCCATTGACCCCTGTCCTACTCCTTAGCTGTTTATTGTTCCCAACTGTTTTTAGAATTGAACTGATGGTCTCCATGACTTCACTACAATGGGCTCCTCCATCTATCATAGTATTTTCCCCTAAGTATACTCAGCCTTATTATTTTTTAAACAAGTGCCATGATATAATTATTAAAAATAGACAAAAAATATCTTCAGGAAGTATTCAAGAATTGCTTCTGAGGAAGACTACAGACTTGCTTGTATTCATGCATTGTGAGAAAAGTGAAAATAAATTACTTATCATGGCCATAAAGTGAAAACAGCCAATAGTCTTCTGAAGATTAAATTTTAGTTTGAGGTAAAAACCTAGAAAATAATTCTGTTAAAAAATTTGAGAATGAACTCAACACAGAGAAAGTTCTCTTCATGATATTCATGGCAGAGGAATTATCTTGTGGCGGCAGTATTATAGACCTATAATACCAAAGAACTGACTATAAGTTATGGTTGATTTTCTCTACAAAAATTATATATAAATATCATATGATATATAAATATATATGATATATAAATATCATTTATATGATATATACATTTGTATAATATGATACATTTTGCTTTTAGACAGAGTTAATTATTTCTTATATGGAATGACTTAGGAAACAGCTTAAACACTGTTTAATATCCCTGTGTTTTCTGGTTTTCAACATTCTCATTCTTGTAGAAGAAGCACACATCCGAGGAAAGAAATTGTCTCTGTGATGAAAAGACATAGGTGATATTCCTGGGCTTTTGAAATAGAACAGAGTTAAGAATTCAAAGTTTGATTTACTCAGAAGGAAAAGTATGTTTGAATATGAACATTCAAGTATGAAGAATTCTTCACAGAATTTTAGGTGTAGTTTACCTAGAGAATGCCTAGGAAGATCATAGCTTACTGGAGTATAATCAAAGCTTCTTAGATAGTAAAATTCTCACAAAAAACACAGAATCATACTAAAATGCAGCTATGATTCTGTAGGTTTGTGATGGGACTAAAGACTATACTTCTCACAATTCTACTGGTGATAGATTACAACCACTGGCTGAGAACAAAACCCAGGAAATGAATGGTAAAGTGATCAGAAGTGCACAAATGCATCATGTTCCAAGGTTCTGAAGGAATGAGATTTGGGACAGATAACTCAGAGATAGAAGAGCTAGACTTGTCTTCAGATCTCCATTACATAAAACAGGACTCTGAACAAAATTCATCTGTGGGTTCCTCTAAGGAATACTTTATAATGTGAATTTTGTCAAAAACTAATGTGAGATATACTTATCATGTACTCAGAGAAACCTTCACTGCTCAGAGAGTAGGGATCTAAAGTACAGCTCGTCTTGCTGTGTTTGTAAATAAAAAATGCCCTCATGATGATTTTAAAATGATCTGCAGCCAGATCCACAGATGCACAAACTGTAAGAAGTCGAAAAAGAAGAAAAACTATTTATAAAAGTATGACAGAGAACTGGAGATGATTCAAAGAATTCTCAATTTAAATATGCTTTATTTTGCTCCAATTACCTCCGTCTTTTCAGCTGAATTTGCTTTTATATTTTGAACAATCTAAATAATTGCTCACATTTTTCACTTCACATAGACACATCCTAATTATAATTAGAATAAAATAATATGAGGTACGCTATCACCCAATACACAAAACTGAAGTGAAAACATTAGATATAGGTGACAGAACCCTTGAGGTATAATTAAAAAATTGGCTCTGGCTATATTTATCATTGTTTCTTCTTGCATAAAATGAGTGGTTTATTTTTAATGAAACATTAAAATTTTACTAAACATTGGCAGTTTGAACTGCAACAATGGAAACTTCTTAGCTTGAAGTCAGCCTTTCAAAAACTCATTCATTGTTTAAATACAGTTACTTTATCTAAGTCTGTTTATTCAATTTTTAAATAATTTGAATAGATTAAAAGTGTGTGACCACACATTATTTGTCTGGCTTTTAAAATTATGCCCATAGTATTTTCCAGCTATATAGCAAATATCTAGAGTGCTTCAGTAGATAGGCAGGGTATAAAAAGAGGATTAAAACTGCTTTCTGTATCTTCAACTTAGTCTGAGATAACACAGAAATCTCCATTACTCATGTAGCACAGAGAGTTTTAAAGCATTAACAATTTATCTAGCTTCTATATTATAAAAATTTTAAAGTATATATTTTTAATACAAATCACCAAATCCAACCGTAATGCAAAAAAGTATATTGAAGTTTGATTGGTACAGTTCCTGCTGAATGAATAAAATAGGACGTGCTCTTGGAAAAGCCAAGGTCCAATAAATTTGACAATAAAAATCTCATCTACATGGGTTAAAAAGCACTGGGGAAATGCACTGCTTTGCAAGAAAGGTACTATCTTTGATGTGTAAATACTTTCTTTTTCTTGAATTGGTTGGGATGAACAACATATAGCACTGGCCTTTGCAGCAAGTTGTTAACAGCTGCTTTGGACACATACATATAAGGCATTGATTGCAATGTTTCTAGGGTTATTTCACCGTTTCTTATCATTTGTCCAGAAGAACTGCTTTTAAGAGTTGAGTTCAAAAGGACTCTAAGAGCTGGCCTGAGGCAACCAGGCAACTGTCAAGAAGCAATGTTTGTTGTTCAGCCACCTACAGTCCTCTCTACCGTATCCTTTCTCTTCACTTTTTCTTATCCAAAGTGGATGGCTTGGCAGGGAAAGGAAAGAAGGGACCTAATTGTCTTCCTTTCTTAAGAAAATCTAAAAATCTAAAAAGTTTTTACTGAAGCAGAAGAGCTATTTCTGAATATATCCATATAATAAGATAGTTAATAGAAAGTATCTCATAAAACCAAATTAATATTTGATAAATCTATCACATTTTCTTCAGGACTCATTATACATGTTAAATAATGATTGTAATTTATGTTTTATATATTATCAATAAATTAGTATTGGTAGTAATTTTATATTCTTAAGATAATGTCTCTTAAAAACCTAAAGAAATTTTTTAATATAGAAACAAAGAACAAAAAAAGAGAGATGAAATAAACACAAAGAGAAATGCAAATAATGAAAATAAATCATCATATCCATATAGTATGTAAAATACAACAATAAAATTTGACAAGATAAATCTTTCTCTCCTTTCATCATTCTTCTTGAAACTTTAAAATGTCAAAATGTTTTTTTTAAAGCAGCATAATGAATATAAAAATAGTGAAAAAGAAATTAAATTTTAGATGAAAAGGTCAGTGAGGAAATTGAGAAGTGTTTTACGTGACTGGACTTTAGAGAGTGTCTTAGATTCTAAGGGTATGGTTCAAGATCTCCTTGACTTAGAATCATCTTCCTGATCATTTGATATATTGATATCTAAGCCCTGCCACAGATGTACAAATGAGTTGGAGCTTTAAAATACACACTCCGCAATTCATACATTCATCGTTTGAAAACCTCTCCATGATTCTATTCTAGAAGCAACTGGCCTGTGGGTTTGACCTCAAGAAAGCATGTAAGATGGGTGGTCTTCTTTTCTTTGTATTGTCAGAAGGCAAACACATTACAGAGCTTTAAAAAGCACTAAGTATTTGTTACCTTGTTCTCAACTTTTCTGTTGCCTCAATTGTCCAAGAACCACTAAAACACAATTTATTTACTGCTTGCTTCCTGGTCTCATTGTTATACTACTTAAGTCTCCCAAGTGTCAACTGTCCAAAAATTCAGAACAAAGCATGTTGACAAATCAGCTAAGTTTACTTACTTAACTAAAATAAGAGAGAATTTCCTTGCTGAATTTTTGTATTGTCTCCAGCAAGCAAATATCATGAGAAAATATGTGTGAGGCTTGGAGTCTGGGCTTAAGTTAATTTCATGGCAGTCATTTAAGATGGGGAACTGATTGGGCCTGTTTTTGACATAATATTTTTGTATTTATGGACTCAAGAAGGAGCTGTCTTGAAGTGAGTCTTCATAAGTTAACTGAAGTTTGATAGTGAATTGTTTATTCGGGTGTATAATCTATGGTTCTATCTGGAGAGCAGAATAATACCCAGACATTTGGTTTATAAGAATTTTCCTAAAACAAACCACAAAGTTATTTATTGATTTATAATCTTATTTTCCTGAACTAGAATTTACTGGAAAAAAATAGTTTAAATGTTGTTAATGCACGTGAGTACAGTTTTCATTACCAGTTTCTAGGTTCTGTGGACTGAGACAGGTTCATGTTTCCAAGCAAAGGAGTCTCAAAACTGGTTTGCAATCTATTCATTCTAATTTCTTAGAAAGTTTTATTTTGAAATATGTCTTGAATATGTAATTTAAGCTAGAAAGGTCTAAAACACAGTTGCTATTTTCTTCCACCCCATTGTTGATGATGGGAATTAATAATAAATTACATATCTTCTCAATCATCCTGAATTTGCTCCATATCATTTTAAAAGTAGATCTTAAGATTCATTTTCAATTGATCAAAGTAGTCAGTCAAATTGCAGCCTAAAGGACTTTACTAAGTATTTTGTGACTATGCAAGTGAAAGTAGCTTACTGTACAGTCTCAATGAACAAGGAATTAGAAAATAATAGGGGACTGGGGATTTAGATTAGTGGTTCAGGGGCCTGCCTTGCAAGTGTAAGGACCTGGGTCTGATCCCCGGTAACCACATACAACAACACTGGGTTTGGAGACTCAGGCTCAGCAGCAATCAGGACCACATACCACAGTGCCGGGCGTAGTGGCTCACGCTTGTAATCCCAGCACTCAGGAGGCAGAGACAGGAGGATTGCTGTGATGTGAGTTTGAGGCTGAGCTCAGGGCCTGCCTGAACCACAAAGCGAGACCTTGTCTCAAAAAAAAAAAAAAAAAAAAAAGGAAGGGATGTTCTGGGAACATTGCTGTATATTTGGTTAGAGCAAAGCTAGCATGAATATGTGTAGTAGCAGAGAAGCACAGATAAGAACATGGTGGCACTTGTGAAAGGTCATTAAGTGTGAACAAAGCACGTGTCACTCATGTGCTAGGGCATGGAGAACGACTCCATCATGAGAAACTGGGAACAAAAGAATGGAAAATATGTTGTGAGAAAATTATTAATCTGGAAGTGAAAAAATATTTGATAAATACAGATAACATATTCCAAGGCTTTGTAGGATTTAGAAAGGACGTACTACAGGAGTAGGTTGGGGCAGTCTTAGGTGGCTAGAAAGGAAGAGGCGAATGGAAAAAATGCATTATGCATGTCAAATTAGTAAGTTTTTGCCCCAGGAGTTAGTTGTACAGAAGTGAACAGAAGAGAAAAGAATAAGAAATAACATTTCAAAAGGGAATGAGTATGATCAAAATATATTCTATACAAGTATGAAAATGCCACAATGAAACACAATATTTTACAAAATTAATCTAGAAAGAATTACATTTAAAGTTTTGAAACCATAACAAAAAGAAACTATTTTGATAAAATTAAATATGTGTGAAAAGAAAGAGACTTGAAAAGGATTTAACCATTTGGATCTCTTGTTCCTTTCAACTTAATTACTCCTCCTTTGGAGACTTCTTCCCTGCCACAGGACACCTCTGTGGAATCTAAAAGCATGAGACAGTCTCACTTGAAGACAGGCCTGCCATATAGCCTGCTCTAGACTCATTATGACATCCTCCTGACGGTTTGTGTCTTAGGCTGAGATAGGCAAGGATAAAAAGTAGGAGGAAGTAAGTCTTCAAGTGGCAGAGGCCTAAAGACTATTTTTGTGCATTGAATATACCCTAGATACTCTTCTTTTTAGGTTATCCTTGCTCTTTGAAGATAAGATTGTGACACTGTTAAATTCTAGACTAACAGATTGCTTGACAAAGTTTACCTTAAGGTCCTTGCCATATTGTGCCTACTGGTCTAAAATTATTACAAGGAACTTAGAAATTATTATGTTATAAAATATATATTTCTTTTTCTTTTTTCTCCCTTTCCCTTCTTTCTCTTCCTTTATCTCTTTTTCTTTATTTCTTGGTTTGTTTGTTTCTTTCTTCTCTCTTTTTCTTTCTTTCTTCTCTTTCTTTTTTCTCCCCTTTCTTCCTTCCTTCCTTCCTTTCTTTCTTTCTTTCTTTCTTTCTTTCTTTCCTTCTTCCTCTCTCTCTCTCTTTCTTTTTCTTTGATTCTTTCTTTCCTTCTTTGCTATGGAAGCAATCCTAAACTAATAATTGGTGTGCATGAAGTAATGACTGACCAGGGTAATTATCTTTTCCTATAAAATTAAACTTTAGTCATTCAACATGGCAAATTAAATTTATAATAATATCTTGGCAGACTTCCCCCCCCCATATTATCTCTCCAGTTTCTACTTTGGGCTAATTTATACAGAAAAATAACATATCTTCCGCATGTATGGCCATTTATTATAATCAAATTAGAATTTTTTCTTTGTAGATAATAGAAACTGTTTTTGCCTATTGTGTCTTTTTAAAAATTAATTTATTTTTAGGATAATACGGTTGGCTCTTCACTATGCATTCTTGTTATCTTAGTCAGTTCAGGATGCTATACAAAATTATTGATAGATGATGGAAAAAACAAACATTTATTTCTCACATTTTTGGGGGCCGGAAGCCTAACACACAGTCAGGTTCTAACAAACCCCTCAAACATGCTGCAGGGTGCTACGGTACTTCCCTTATATCCACATGAAACAAATCTGGCCAGAGCTCTCTGGCTACTTTTTGTCAGGACATTAATCCTATGATAAAGACTTCACACTCATAAAACATAAACTCCTAAAGGCCTCACCTACAAATACTGTCATATGAAAAATAGAATTTAACATGGGAAGAGACACACCTACGTAGTCTATGTCATACTTTAGATCTAACATGTCACCCCAAAGTCTCATGTATTAGGGAGTGGGCTTTTGGATCATGAGGGCACTATCTCACCATTGGATGAACTATTGTTGTGCTCACAGTTTAACATGTTCCTAAGCTGTGAGGCCTGGTTGGAGAAAAAGAGGCACTGAGGATAGACTTAGAAGGGTGTATTCTTGTTCCTATTCTCTTCTCTCTCTGGCTCTCATGCACTTGCTTTCTCTCTCTCTCTGTCTCTCTCCTCCTTTGGAGACTTCTTCCCTGGGTTGAGCAGCCTCCTTCTGTCTGCCCAACTGCCATTCTATTCTGCTTGTAGCTAGCAACCACACACTGAAAACTCCAAAATTGAGCAGCCAAAATAAACTTTTCCTCATCTAAGTAATGAATGTCAGGATTTTGGTCTCAGCAAAGCAAATGTGACCATTATAGTCTATAGCACCTGTTCATGCAGCATAACTGAATATGTATAAAATCCTTTCCTCAGGATCTGCTTCAGGAGAGAACCCAACTAGAACTAAGACTTGTTAGGAAAATGTATTTGTTTTTAATGGTAAAAACAACCCCTTCAATTGTATAAAGCATACTTTTGGCCAAGTGTCAGGAAGATCGAGCACATACTATCAAGGCCAGTTTCTAATTTGTGTTTTTTTTCAAAACAAGTTGCATTCTGCATACCACAGAATAAATAATCAGTGCCTTCTCAGTGAGTTACAAAGGTCTGACTAGCATGGTGACAGGGTCTGATAATTGCAGAGAGGTGAAAGTCATAGCTAACTGGGATTGATCCATGCATGGGATGAAAGAAGAATTTGTTCAGCAAGTGTAGTACTGAGATCCTTTCTACTTCCCATTCAGAGTGGATAGACAGTCACCAAGCATTGGAATGGCTAGAGCAGTTGTCCATGATTGTTGTTACTTTTTTTTCCAGTACTAGGGATCTGACTCAAGATTTTGCACTTTCAAGGCAGACACAATGCCACTGAGCTAAATCTCTGGCTTGATTGTTGACCATTTCATTTCTTTCTTTATTTATTTCTATTAGTAAAATAGAAATGTCCATTCCCCTCAACTATTTGTTTTCAGATGTGTTTCAAATTTATCCTTCAAATCTGAAAAGAATACCATTTTATTTTTCTTATCAATTCCTTAGCATTCCGAAGACAGACAGTTCCTTAGATAAAATCAATGCTTATTTCTAAAGCATACAACAGTCATCCATGCAAGCATTTGTGCTTCTCCCAAGTTATATTTCTTATGCAATATATAATGTAATATATTGCATGGGCCTAGTGCCAATCTACTCTGTACCTTGTTATACAGAACTAAATTTTCATTTCAATTGATACCATGGAACATTATTCAGGATAACCTGGGTAGTTTTAAATCTGCTTAAAACCAATCAATCAGAAAACAGTGTCTATCTATTATACATGAAGCACAATAAAACAGGTCAAGGAGGTATACAAGAAATTCAATAATACCTTTGGTCTTCCCAATACATATGCTCTCTCAATTCAGATCTGATACACAGTATCCATGCAATCCCAGTTAAGTAATTTAACCCCTGTGCCTCATTTATTCATTTGTAGAGTGAAGATAAAAATCTGTGGTCAAGTTTCATGTAAAATTCTACAATATTCCTTAACATGACACTCAAATATTACATCTGTGATAATTATCATTCTGATTGCAAACTTGAAATACAAAGCTTATATGACAATATATTATAGCGCTTCACATGTATCTAAAAGTACAATAAACATTTTCACGTGTGAATTCTGGAAGGTTGTCATTCTGGGATGAATAAATCGAGGGAAGCATTTGGAGTAAGTGAAATTAGAATTCAGTACCCAAGAAGAGGTAGATCTTCAAAAAAAATGCTCAGTTCCCCAAGATGAGGACATGGAAGAGGCACTAGAATGAATGGGAAAGGTCACATTGTAGCATTGCGTCATTGTAGGACCTAGATATAGGTTAGTAAGTGGTCACAATAACAATATAATAAAAATACAAAGGACATTGTAATGGGCTATTTTTTTTTTTTTTTGAGACAGAGTCTCACTGTGTAGTTCAGACTGGCCCTGAGCTCAGCCTCAAACTCACATCACAGCAATCCTCCTGCCTCTGCCTCCCGAGTGCTGGGATTACAGGCGTGAGCCACCATGCCCGGTACTGTGGTATGTGGTACTGATTGTTGCTGGGCGTGAGTCTCCACACCCAGTATTGTATGTGATTAACTGGGATTGAACCTGGGTCCTTGAGCTTGCAAGGCCTGTAATGGGCTAAATTTTGAGAATTAATAAAAGTAAGGTAGGGGCAGAGTCTAGGAATAGTACTAAGGAGACTGTGGTTCATTCAAAATAGTACAGACAAGATGGATGATTCCTATTTATTGAACATCAATATTTATTGTTTCTGACTAATTTCCATGTGGTTGCCATGTAGATAACAGTCAAACTAAAATAGTATTAAAGCAATGCTTTTCCTCATTTAATTTAAAAAAATAAGATCGATATCATACTTACTCAACAAAGGATCATTTTTTAAGCTCTTTAGTTCATGCTATTTTGAATTACTTATTCCTGAAACACAGAAAACAGTTAATATTTTTAATTTACTTCAAAATTTAACATTTTAAAAACACATAGTTACACAGAATCTACTACACAAAAGAAATTTTTAGGAATGAGTGTAATACACAAGAACAAATCCAATGTGGAGCTTTTCTTAAAATCGTCAGGTGCTATGTAGAAATGAAGGTGTTAACTGCTGTCCTCAGATCCATATTTATGTCACCAGACAAAAACTGACGCCAGGGTTGAATTATAGGTATGAGAACCATTATCTCCCAGGAGCACCTTGAGAAAGAGGTGCCTAATCTCAATAATGTGACTTTTCATGTTAAATAAATCCCCCACATTCAGTACTTCCTCCTTCTTCAGTAGAAAATGTCTTATCCTTCCCCTCATTCACCACTTCTAATCTTAACAAAAAAGGAATCTCAAAGAAATTTGCATTTTTACTAACCAGAATTGATTTTGTTTCTTTCTACTTGGCATTTTTTTTAGCCATTGCTCTTGTGAGTGTGTGTAGCATGGTAGATGAATAAACTAAGGCTAATCAATTTTCTTGCAAAATGTTTACAATATCAACTATTTTCCTTCACATTGGCCACCCTCTCTATTTATTGTACTAAAGTATATGCTCATTTAAAAAGCAATCAGCCTAATAAGCCTGATTTAATCAACACATGTCTGAGGCAATATGTGGAAAACACATAAGAAATCATTTAAACTAGGATTGTGAAAGGCTCAAGAGAGTTCAGCTCTGCTTTGTAGATGAGCAGCACTAGACAGAGAAGTTGGGCTTCTTTAGAAAACAAATTTTACATGTCAGTTAGTTCTGCACTAACAATAATGCATGGCATGACAAGTTGTGCACTTTATCTTTTGTATTCTGGCATCAGTACTGTGTATGTGTGTGTGTGTGTGTGTATACTTTTTTTTTGATACAGGGTCTCACTTTTGTAGTTCAAGCTGGCCCTAAGCTCAGCTTTAAATTCACAGCAATCCTCCTGCCTCTGCCTCCTGAATGCTGGGATTACAGGCATGAGCCACCATGCCTGGCACTGTGTAATATGGTTCTGATTTCTGGTGGGCATGAGTCTCCACACCCGACATTGTTGTATGTGGCTACCAGGGATTGAACCCAGGCCCTTGCACTTGCACTTGCAAGGCCGGTGCCAGAACCACTGAGCTAAATTCCCAGCTCTGTATATTCTTTTATATCATTGCATGAGATATGATTAATGGATTTTACAAAGTGATCATTTGAGCAATGAAAAGCAATAGAGAAAATTTTCAGGGTAAATTTTACATTGGGAACCAGGGATTTAGCTCAGTGGTTCTGATGCCTGCCTTGCAAATACAAGAGCCTGGGTGGAGACTCATGCCCACCAGCAATCAGAACCATATACCACAGTGTCAGGCATGGTGGCTCATGCCTGTAATCCCAGCACTAGGGAGGCAGAGGCAGGAGGATTGCTGTGAGTTCCAGGCTAAGCTCAGGGCCAGCCTGAACTACAAAAGTGAGACTCTGCCTCCCCCCCAAAAAATATTACTTTGGGTGGCTTTTTCACTGTTCACTCAAAACAACTGAGTGTATGCATTTCTCCTCACTTCCAAACTCGCATCCTCATCAAGGGACAGAAATGAACTTTTGTGTAAAAAAGAAGTAAGGAAAGTAAAATTGTATGTTCACATGATAGCTCCCACATGATGCTTTGGTTTTCTGAGTGATAAGATTTTTTTCTACTTTGTTAACGTACATTTATACTGTTATAGAGAGGAATACAATTCACACATATGTACATAGTAATAATGTAAGAAGTCAGATACTGGGTTGGAGATTTAGCTCAGTGGAACCGTGTCTGACTCACAAGCACAAGGCCCTGAGTTCGATCCCAAGTTCGGTGTTATTCTTCAGTTATGTCATATAAATGTTACACATCTCATCTTATACCTTAATTTAGACATGCAATTAATTGGTTTGCAAGATCTGGAGAAAAAGTTCCTTAGAATAAGAATTTTAGAGCTAGCAATGATATAAATATGATTCATTCTGAATCTCTGTACTGGAACAAAGAACCATAGACATAAGTAATACTTCGCTGTAATTAAGACAAGAGCAGACTCCACATCACCAGCAAAGTATATAGTGACTATTCTTTCCCTTTAATTTGTATCAAAATAATATTCTCTTCTGACATTAACATTTCAAAATCGTTAATATTTAATGCTGATTAGCACTGCCCAATCAGCAAGAAGACTCTTTTTCTGTGCCACATTGGTGGCTATTAGCAGAAGACCAGCCTCATTTGGCAATTGCTCATGACAATTTCTTCATGTTTCTGATACACTGTTCTTCTATTACAGCTAATATCTGTGCTTCTTTTAGTTGCAATGCCCTGTTATTATGCCAGGATTGAAGCGGGCTCAGCTCTGCCTCAGCTGCCCATCTGGCTTAGATAAGTCAGTCTAGCACTTTCTGGATATTTTATTTTCTTACCTAAATTGACATGAGCTGCACCAGGCACTATATCATTACTTAATCCTATTTAGATTCATGGGCTATTTCATTATAAAGGTCATGTCTTATTTTAGCTGGTTTCAGCTAATTCACTGCTGAAAATTAATTAGAGAGCAGACTCACCAAAGACCCTATCTACACTGGGACTAAGCTTCCATTTGATTCAGACAAATGATAAAAAAGTTTTAGAGACAATTGTTAGGCTTTTTTGAAATGTACAACTGGTTAATATAACCATTCACCTTTCAATAATTCATTCACTGGATTGTTAATGTGAAAAAGTTGGTATTATTCAAAGGACTAACATGTAGAATTCCACCAGAATTTTGACTGCTTGGATAAGAAATACCTATTAGCAAAACTGCTCCTTGGGAATGACCCCTAGAAGTTTTACAGTCACCTGCTGGTAACTTGATTTAAATCACATTTCCTCAATCTGTTGGTGAATACCATATGCCGTTTATGATAGAGTGAAGAACTGTATTTTGGTGAGACATATTGTATTTACTTTCTCCAATAAATACAAATAATATTAGTTCTCCAATAAAGTACGTTTGTCAGTGTAATAAAAAAAAAACTTACAAAGATTTTAGAACTTGATGTTTGAAAGGTTTTCTTAATTAGGTTCAATAATTTTTAATGAAGCTACATGGTAGGCAGAAAACTAAAATGATGAACTTGAGCATGATAGAAAGTCATGTTCTTTTAAATAATTAATGGCTGCTAAAACGTCCCCATGTATTACGAAGGGGGGAGAGAAAATCAGATTTAATCAGTGAAATCAGGAAGGAGGGTTGATGAGAGACATTAATCATACTAGAGCATCGTCATGCAATGTACAGGCGTGCATGAACTCAAAGAAATGAGTAAGTAAAGGGAGTGAAGAGTGGGGGGGGGTGCGTCGCGGAGGAAGACACATATGCGGTGGTAGTCAAATGTCAAGTCTCATTAGAGAAGTTGTCCAGAACATCTCTAATGAGCCAGAAACAACGTGCAACTCACCTGGTTCAAGGCTTTTTTGCACAAATTCAAACCCTGGCCAGGTTGCTCAATGGGTCTTCAGAGAAATGACGAACGCTGGAGTGAAGCCTAGCCAAGGAGAACTGCGTTAACAGACTTCCGCCAGCCACGAAGCTTTGGCAATTGGGACAAAGATGAAGAGTTTAATCTCTTTGAGGTAATGCTGAACTGGCTTCATTTATATGTTGCCACTAATTCTTGTTGCAGAAGACATTAAGATTAGAGAAAACAAAGTAATAACAACAACCAAACACAACGCAGTGTCAGGATCAAGCAAGGCTGGGGGCCAGACATCAGTGAGCAGGCAAGGATGTGATGAAAATCTGTGCTTCTCTGCCAAAGAAGTTAACTACGCCGAGCCACCCAAGCCATCTGTATATGCAGAATGACCTTGGCAGAAGTGGAACACATTTTTTTCCTCCCATGAAAGAAGAAGTTGTTTGATTTTTTTTTTAAATTTTTAAATCAGGTGATAGAGATGTCCTCACGTTTTGTGCCAAGACCTCAAGGTGTCTGATGAATTTTTGTCAACTTTTTTCAAGTCTGTCCTCCACGAGTACTTTAAAATTAATGGACTTTAATAGTCAGCAGATCCCGACCCCTCCCTTCTCTCATAAGTAGAAGGAATGGTCTGTAATCATCCTTTTGATTATGTCATTGTCTTCAAATAACTTTAAAAGAACTGTTAGTTTTAATTTGCATCAAAATAAAATGTTCTGAGTCGTCCTGTGTCCATCCCGTACCTTACTTACTGTTCTCATTTTGTGTTACACATTGCTTTCTGTTTCCATTTGCAGCTATTTTCTATCCTGTGTCCTTTATTATTTTCTCACTGTGAAATTTGCTATGTAAATAATTTGCTATGTAAATAATTCTTACATCCCTTTCTATTAAAAGGGGTCATTGATTTTCATTGAAATATTGTTTAACGTTTATAACTTCATGGTAACAGTATCCTCCCTATGTGTGTGTCTATGTCCACACTTTTGTTATCCCATGTGCCTGTGGAGATGTTGTCTTCACTATCAACAGCTGCAGAGTTTTATGAACAGAGCCTTCGCCTCCACCTTTCTTCCTCCTTCTCTACTTGTCCTTAGAACAGTACAAGACTAATCACTGACGGCTGATTATTGGTTTTATTTATGTAACTGAATATTATGCTCATTTTAGTTTTAATTTTTCTTTTTAAAATTGTTGGTACATAGTTGGCACATGTACATGATAGTTTATTTCATCTTAAAAATTCTCTACCTTCCTCCCTTCCTCTCTTCTCCTCAAATCTCCCTTACCCCCTTTTCATTCTTCTTGATCATATTAATCATAGTTCATATTTATGGCATATAGTGTTCATATTCATTGAGGTTTTAGGATCAGGTACATGACATATCTTTGCCCAGTCTATTTCCCATACCCTCTCCCTCATTTTCTCCCTTATTCCTCTGGACAAGAGATCCATCATCTTGCCTCTCTATCCTTCCTTTACTTTTCTCTTAGTTTATACTTTGCCTTATTTACCTGAGAGATATCACATGATAATCAAGTTGTGCACTTCATTTATTTCACTTCAAATTATATTTCCAGGTGCATATACTTTCCTATTAATGTCTACAACTTGTCCTTTATTGTTAAGAAGTATCTCATTCCATATAGAAACCACATTTTCACTATCCAATAATCTGTTGAGGGGTACACAGTCTGCCTCCAGGTTGAATTATGCTTCTCTACACATTGGTATATATGTATTCCTGGAGTATGATAGTTTAAGTTCTTTGGGGAAGATACGAAGAAATTCGAAAGAATTTCTAATTTTGTTTCTCTGAGAGATCTCCATGCTTGTGTCCATAATGGTTGTACTAATATTTATTCCCACCAGTAATGTAATAGGGCTCCTTTTCACCACAGCCTCACCAGAATTTGTTATTATTTGATGATTGCAGTTCATTCTTCCTGGGGTAGTTCAGAATTGTAGTGTTGTTTTATTTTGCAACTCTACTATGGCCAGAGATGATTTTTTTTTTTTTTTGCAATTTGTAGTTCTTCCTCTACAAAATGTATTTTTATTTCACCTTGCCAAGATTGAGTCTTCAATTTTAGGTAGTCTAGTTATTTTTTTTAATGTGTTTGAAAATAAGCAGGTTGTATTTTATTGCTTTCAGATTAATCTTTTGCATTTCCCACTTCTTGAAATTTTTATCTCAAGCTTTAACATGTTTCAGTTGAAACGACAATAGAAATAGTTCCTCTGAGCATACTAAATAGATTCAAGCATACCAAATTATGTTCTGGAAAGCTTTGAGAATATACAGAAAGTAATTTTCAAACTCTTGCCTTCTATACACCCAAAAGACACTTGATGCTGCATTTATATGCATAATATTAAGTTTTTACTTATTCAGATATTTTCCAGTAGTCAATGAGTCTCTTACTTGAGCTAAAGTATAACCACTTTTAATTATCACTTTTTTATTGATCAGTTTATATTTTCTAATATATAGTGGGTGTTATGGACCTAGTCTCTGTTTGTCACTTATTTATGATAATTAAATCACTCCCCAATTTTTTTTCCAGCAGATATTTCTAACAGAGGAAATATAAATGATGGCATTTTCCACTTTAGAGTTGAGTTACAGCCATATTATCATCATTTCTAATGAAAGCCAGACGTATTGGCAAAAAGAAAGAGAGAGAGATCTGGTCCTTGGAACTGTGAAGTCTCTGAATGTGATGAGTTAGACCCAAATGTGCAACTGTGGGGAAGAAGAGTACCACTTCTTTTCAGAAGGTCTCATCTTGACCCCAAACAACCTTTTCATGGAAGTCTGTCCTCAAAGACTAGTAGCAGTCATCTAATCACTCTACAGTCACTCTTTCTTTCATGATGTGAACTGAACTCTGAGATCCATGAACTAATTTAAAATACTTGGAAACCAGAAAAAAGGTAGAGGAGGACACATTGACTAAGTCTCTAGTCCTAGAGGCAAAAATCTGCCCCGTGCTGAAAATATTAAACTTAGCCTTCCAATATTTCCTCTGAACAACTCTGTCCACTCAATTCCGATAGTAAAATCAACCAATAACCAAAATGGATACAATATTCAGTTTTGATAATGAGAATACTGCCTTTAACATTTCCTTACAAATCTGGTTAGAAAAAGAAAAATGAGCGGAGTCTTTGTGAGGCCTGTGTAGGCGGGAGAAAGTTTAGATAAAATAATAAAAAAGAGTGCAAATTGACATGAGTTTATTATTTATATTTCTAATGTGAACGTTATATAAGACTGTCTCCCACAGAATGAGGAGCTTGTTAACAATGCCTCACAGGCCTGTAGGGTCATCATCCACCAGTTCTGTGTTTAGAGTATCTGCCTCCTTAACAGGCACTCCCTGGTGAGTATTGTGTTTGGCAGAGTTTGAAGGCCACTGATAGACACTAAAATAATACATTTAAAACATTCGCTAAGTGCTATGTGTTCTGCTAGATACTGAAATGCAAGTGTAAATGACACAGTCCTAGGCCAAGAATTCACAAAGGCAAATTATGACCCCAAAGTGAGTGCTGTATATACATACTCTCAAAGAGGTTATAAAAATGATAAAATCCCAATCTGAGTTTTCAAGTAGGTTATGTTTAGTTTCTTTACATGGAAATGTACTGTTTTATCTATTAAATTAATCTAAATGGGACCAGGGATTTAGCTCAGTCCAGCATCTGCCTGGCAAGCATGAGTTCAGTCCCTGGAACCAAATACCACAATGCTGGGTGTGATGACTCCTCTCTATAAGCCCAGCACTTGAGAGAAAGATACAGGAGGATTTCTGTGAGTTAGAGCCCACCCTGAACTCCAAAGGGAGACCCTGTCTCAAAATTAATTAATTAATTAATTAATCTAAATACTATAATTATTTAGAAAACTCTTAAGCCATTTTCTAAGCTATTACAGTTAGGAAACTTCAAAGCTTATTTTCCTGAGACTATCAGAGATGATTTGCAGGAATGGTAGGCAAAGCTTTGATCCCTGTTTCCTTTTGCTTTGACTCAAAAAAAGCTCGGATTGGAAGTTCCATTTGACCCAGACATCGCTCTGCTAGGTATATACACAAAAGAATTAAAAGACTTATATTATAGTGACATATGTGCACCCATGTTTATAGCAACTCAGTTTGTGATTGCTACATCTTGGAAACAACCCAAATGTCCATCAACTGGAGACTGGATAAGAAAGCTGTGGTTCTTCTACACAATGGAATATTACTCTGCCATAAAAATGATAAGTTTGAATCATTCATCCTTAAATGGACATACCTAGAGGGTATCCTCATAATAAATAGATCACAGATGTGTAAATATCACATCTTTTCTCTGTTATGAGAAAATAAAGATGTAAATGAATTCTAAAATTGTATGTTATATATTGTGAAATAGAAAATACTCGAAGTGAAAAGGGAGAAGGGGGAAAAATAATGAGATTATAACAAAAAAGAAAGAAAACAAAGTTTATGTATATAGGAGGTGGGGGTGGTAGGGTGGGTAGGGCTATGGGAAAAAATGAGAATTAAGTTGTGTCATATACTGGTACAAATTCTCATTGTTGAGTGCAATCATGATGTGTATATGTAATGTACCAATAAAGATTTCAATTTAAAAAAAAACAATCTCACTGAAATGCTGCCATTTCTTGCAGAGACCACTGACCTTGAAGCCCCTTCTCTGCCCTCCTTTTGAACGTGCTCTAGCTACATGGATATATAGTACTATGCTGAGCAGAGAGAAATGGGTTTGCACTGGGACTCTCATACTAGACAAGTCTTGAGACATTGATGATAAGGTGATGATAGATTTGCTGCCTTGATTTATTGAGCTCTCTGTTTATTGCTGTCCAAGACCCAGGTCTTCCTCTGGTAGGAAGAGAGATTACATGAAAAGGTAAGTTTCTCATGAAGGTTGGAAAACAGATCTGAGCAGCGACCCTAAGAGCTATTGAGAGGACAGGACGCAAAGCTTGCTCAGTTCACGTCCGTTTTGACTTGATGTGTGTGATAGCCATGGCCTTTGTCTCTTCTGTGATCTTTTTTCCTCATTTTTGAGGAGTGGAGACAGTAATCACAATTGCTGCCATATTGTCATAGTTGTTATTACCAAGACAAGTGAAGAAATGTGTGTAAGTTACATGGAAATCATTCCATAAACATTTCCTTATTCCTTCGGAAGAAGCAATTGGTTCAATGTTTTACTTTTCCTATCTAAAGTTGCACTGTTTATTTATTTAAGAAGCACATATAGCTTCTGGAGTTTCAGGCACTGATCTTAGAGCTTCACTTTAGTACAAGCTCTAGCCCTATTGCAAGTTTATGAACAATTATTATTATTATTATTATTATTATTATTATTATTATTATCTCTATTAGATGGAGGGGGAACTGAAGCATACGACCTGCTCACGTGTGAGCCAGATGGTCTATATCCAGCATCTGTGTTCTCAGATTTTATACCATTTAGTAACTGGTTCTGAAGGCCAGAGGACAAGAACCGAGACAGAATGTGGGAGGGTCAGCAGTATTCTTTGTCAAGGTTTCTACATAAATATTGTGTAGCAGAAGGAAGTCATAACTTGGAAAACATCTAAAATGTGCATTAACCTCCAGGATGTCCAGACATGCTGTATTCCTTTGGAAGAAACATCAGCCTGGCATAAGAGATAGTTAAAAAGCATTTTCCTTTTACAGGCAGTCCCTCACAGGAGACGCAAAGGGAGAGGATCTTCAGAATTTTCAAACACAAGTTGCTACACTTGAACATCTTTTCCCCCACAGGTGTCTCTATCACACTTTTGATAAAAGTTCTGGTTTACTCTTTTTCCTGAGTAGCAGAAACACAGTAGCCTCAGGATTTTAACCTTATCTTCTCATTCTCTTTATTATGTACATCATTATATATTGATCTTTCACTTTTTATAAAAATCCCTCTTACTGGGTCTTAGTACAAAGGTACTGTGTGGTAAGGAGAAATAAATAATCACTAAGGCACGTTGCTCACTTTAAGGTCCCAGATCTTCATTATGAGAGTCAGGTTTTCTTTAAAACACAGATTTTTATGTAGTAACAAAAATAATTAATTAAGAATAATTATGAACTGATAAGTATTGTCATGTGCACTTTAATATACCAAGGTATGGCAAAATTACTTACAATAAGTTGCATGGTTGGAATTTCTAATATTAATTTCCCATGTTGCCTTATGAGTAGATGGTCATATTTAGTCAATTCAAACTAAAAAAAGAGTTCTATTCAGAGCTGGTTTCAATTGTTAAATTTTTCTTCTGCTTAAATTCTGCTGAATTTCTGAAGTAACATGTGATTCTGTCCTGGAATGTCACTTCCTTATTTCAAGTTCCTTTTGCCATAAGCAGAAAATTATTTGCCTCTGCTCATGAAATTGCTCAGAGTGTACTTTAAGCATCATTCCTGTTTCTATCATTCCTATTTTTATAGGGGTTTATTCTTAGCAACATGCTTCACAAAATGCCTACTGCCTACAATTAATAATTACTGTCCTGGGATGATTTTCCTCAATTGAAGTGAACCTGAAGCTTTCTGTCTCCTCAGAGCTCTCATCTTCTTGCTGATTTTACATTCTTTATAGTCTTTTGTCAAAGTTTGAGCATCTGCTTTTATCTGATACTAGTTACTGAGTTTATTAGTGTTAGTATTGGGCAGTTACAAACAAACCAAAAATATTATTTAAAAAGAGTCATAGTAGATATATACTTAAGTTGTAACAACCTAAAAGCAATTATCATTTGAGCTTCCAAATGAAAATAGCAGTTTGGTAGTGTGTATCATGGTAAAGAGGTCAAAATGCACTACAATAAGAAGTACAATGTTCAGAAATATTGGAAGAGTGCAAAGTATGTGTCTTTAGAGAACCAAAGAGAGTTTGGCATATACATAGAGACAGACAGAAAGAGAGAGAGAAAGGGAGAGAAAAACAGACAGACAGAGACAGACAGACAAAGACAGAGACAGAGAGAGACACACATAGAGAGAAACTTGTACAGATTTCAGAACACTTGTAAGTCTCAAACTCTAGATTAACATCTCTTACTTTAGATACAGAAGAATCATTGACTTTGGTGGGGGAGTGACATATCTACATCTATCAGCAAGGGAAGGAATTGGTGCTAAAAAAACGTGTAGGCTGTAAGCCTGATGAGCAATTATGGGGGTGAACAACAAGATATTAGTCATTGAATGTGGGGCAGAAGTGATAATAGCTTCAGATCTGTGTCTTATCATGGCTATATTTTGTAGATTGCTAGGGGTGATGCTTGCTGGTAGAATGCTTACCAAAAAGGCATGGTTCTCCAAGTTTGATTCCCAGAACATGTACATGTGAGTGCACATGAGTGCACACTTGCACGCGCACACACACACACACACACACACACGAGTTGCTAGAAAGTGTTATATAATTGGATGGTGAAGAGAGAAAGTGACTCATACTAGAGGAAGTAGAGAATTAACTAACCTCAAGGCTCCACAAGAGGGCAACTCCACAGGCTAAGCTGAGGCTTGGGAGGGCCAGAAGCCCAGTGGTCCACTAATAATACTTTGCCTCCTTGTTTTAGTTTAATTTCTAAATTTCATTGCTGCATTTAATGAATGAATGAATCTGTCTCTTTCTCTCTCTCCCTTTCTTCTTAGTAGATAAAGCATCCTACATATTAAATTTAAAACTTCCTTGTCATAGCAGAAGAATAGGCATGAAAATTTTTAATTGGCTGAAAGTTTTAACAATATTTATAAAAAATTTTAGTAATTCTGTATATTCAGAGATCCTCCAATATCACATATTTAATATATTATTGCCTTATCTTCTGTCTTTTGCTGCTATTTGGTTCACATTTTAGGTGACTACTTTTTTTTAAAATTGAAATCTTTATTAGTACATTACATATATGCATCATGATTATACTCCATAATGGGGATTTGTACCAGTAAAAGACACAACTTAATTCTCATTTTTTCCCATAGCCCTACCCACCCTACGACCCCCCTGTATACATAAAATCTGTTTCGTTTCTTTTTTGTTATAATCTCATTATTTTTCCGCCTTCACCCTATTTTATTTTGAGCATTTTCTATTTCACAATATATAACACACAATTCTAGGACTCATTTACATCTTTATTTTCTCATACCAGAGAAAAGATGTGATATTTACCTATCTGTGACCTATTTACTACTTTTAAGGAAAATTCAAGGAACCAAAGACATTTTGTAAAAAATTTTCTGAGAAAATAAGTTTTGTACACACATTATACGTTACTGTATTTAAAGAAGCTAACAAATTTGACTAGTGTTTCAGTGTTACCCCTGTACCTACTTTTAAGTACAGATTAGTTAGATATACTGAGTGATCTAGGTTATAAAATAAAAGTTTTGCTTCAGACCTTTTGTTTTCAACATGACAACTTTATAAAATAGTAGATATTTGGCCTACTTTGAATGTTTTGTTTAAGGTGTAGACATGGAGATGCATGATCAGCCTTTTATCTAATAATCTGTAATTTTCTGTGTCACACAATTCTGGCTCAAAACCACCACAGCTGTGAAAAAGACAGTTTCAAATCTTGCTTGTATATCTGACAAAATAATTAATAGTATGTTTGTTCATAAGCTCTCTTCTCTCTTATTCTTTACAAGACAATAGAGTTTTCCACGAGTCAAAAAATAGCCACCCAACTTGCATGTATACTAAGGAAGAGAGGTTCAGGAAAGTAAAAGTAAGAATCATTTCTGTGAAAATATGAATACAGAATGATGACGCATTCAGTCCAAGCCAGATGGTAGCACATAGGAATGTTCCCTGCAGAAGAACTGAGCAGGCTAATCATCTGAATGGGAGTACCCACCTCCACATTGTGCCTAGATTCTTCCTGAAAGGAAGTTTGTTTTAATAGGAGATTCATTCTAAAGGGCATGAAATTTTTCTTTGCTTTCAGAGTTTGTTGTACTTGCTTCCTCTCTTGGTGGAAATCTATGCACTGTTCCAATCCAATGGAGCCAATGAGATGTGTAAGCTTATAACCTACAGAACTTCTGGGCCCGGCCAATGAGATGATACTACATGTGACTCTGGCCTTTAACTTCATGAATTTTACAATTCTCTCCATGTTATTAGAGTGTTCCACTTGGTTTCTGTACCACTAACTCAACAGTACGAGCATCACATAACAACTTGTAGGCACTGAAACTTGCTGGGAAGCATTGCAGACTTACTGAAACAACTTTGCAAATTTTGTTACATTTACCATAAAGGTAAGTGAGGAAAAGGCGATCAAGTACAGATACTATCAGCAGACAAGCTAGAGCTTTACATGAATAAAAGGTTTTGCAAACAAATTTGCCTCCTTCTTCATTGCTACAGCCTTGTATTGTTATCTTAAATTTATCTTTCCAAGAATGCAGTGGGATAGCTATTACAAATATCTGTACTTCAATCTGAGGAAACTAAAACTTGGAGGCTGTACTCTTTTCTGTTACCAACCTAGTAAGTGGGAAAATGTGGTTAGAAATCTTGAGCTGTCAGAGGGCTAAGTTCATGACTGCACATTCTTATCATTGTTGGTTTCTGCTCTGAACTTCAGTAAAATCATAAACTCAGCAGTGATAGTTGTTTTTGTGAAAAACTAGCTTCAGTTAAAAAAAATTGCACATAATCAATGAAAACAAAGGTGTCACATTTTTCAAGCCTGAATTAGAATCAGATGGAGGTTCATTAGAATACAATTTTGGGTGCATAACTCACATTTTTTCTGCTACAGTAAGTCTGCAAGCATTCCCACGAAGTCTCTTTCATTTGGTGTAAGTTGTTAGGTGATGCTCATACCATTAGGTCAGTAGTACCGAAACATGGCAGCACAGTCTAATAACCTGGAGGGAATTCTAAAATTCCTAGGCCTCATTTCCTTTATGTCATCTTGTTTGGGCCTACATACCACTGGGGCTTAAAATTTCCCTGGATGACTCTGAATCCGATACAGGGGAAGGGTTGTATACCACTGCATTACTGTCTCCCCATTGAATGGCAATTGCTTTGGTTGTGTTTAAGAAAGATATTTTTTAAGACAATGTTGAGATCCTTGACTTGCTTTCAAATGGAAGACATTAAGTGGTCAGTAAAAAGGAGATACTGAAAAAGTAGGTGTTGAGGCCTTCAATAACAAATTTAATGTTCAATCTATTATATCTTGAAAGAAATTTATGACTATTTTAAAGTATGCCTTCCCCAAATGAAAATGAAATGATTCAATGAAAACTTTGTTTACCTCCCCTGTCCAGTTTTTCTCCAATTGGTGATTCTGATTTGGCTTTATGATGTGCTGGTTGATTTATAGTAATATTGCAGCTTTGCATACCTACCACCCCCAGAGACTCCTCCTTAACATGGTTGAAGTGCTCCTTGCTACAGCATTAATGGCCCTTAACCAGGACAGCCCTAATGCATTCTTCATATGACAAAAATTACAGTTCTCATAGGAACGTTGTTACCTCTTGTTAGGTTGTGCAGCCCCAGGCCATGAGTTCTGGCTTCACTATCCTTTTGGTCCACATAGTGTAGATGGTTGATAAGGACTGGTTAGTTGTTTCAACATCTTCTATTATTGCATTTTCTTATACTTTAATAAAAATGAACTCAAAGAACTATTAGAGCCATAACTTCACCTTACAATTATGTTTCTTCAGAGACACTCCCCGTAGCAATCTTCCTTGGTCAGTGGTTACTACAGAAGCAGATTCATAACTTTTCTGAAAACTCTCAGAAGAATGATGTGGACAGAGCTCTGACTGTAGTAGATTGAAGGATAAATTCAGTAATTAAAACTCGGGTTGTCAGAGAATGTGGCGGTGAAGAGAAATAAAAAGAGTAATGCTTTTTCTCCCTCCCCTCCGTCTTCCCTCCTGTGCATTTTGTTCTTCTTTCCTTCCTTTCCCCCCAGCCCCTCTCCTTCCTTCCTTTCTCTCTCTCTCTCTCTCTTTTCCCCATAGCAATATCTTTAGTTTTTTTACTCTTTTTTTCTCTCTTTTTTTTTTTTTTTTTCTGGTATTGAAGTTTGAACTCAGCAGCTTGCACTTGAAAGACAGACATCATAACCACTGAGCTAAATCCCCAGTCCTTTAGCTTTTTTTTCTTTCCGACAATCTTAATGTCTATAAATTGCCCAGGCTGAGCCTGAATTTGTAATCTTCCTGCCTCAGCCTCCCAGTCTGCTTGGATAACAGCCTCCCCTTATGCCTGAGTGGAAACAGCAATTGCTTGACTTGATATATAGACTGGACTAAAAAATAATCAAATACAGACAGCAAGGCTAAACACTCCTTAGCTGGTATAAGGCCTTTGTTCTGAAAGAGATGGGAGAGAGCAGATGAAATCTTTTCTACTATAATGAGTTTTGTCTCACATTGTCAACCTAAAGATAGTATTCACATATCAGGCACAAGAATTATTGATTGAAGTGATCAAGCTGATTTTAAAAGGATGCAGTACTTACATGTTCTTGTGCTTATTTCGATAGAGATCCCTGAAAGCTCATATTCTTTTTCTTTTAAATTGAATTTCTTTGAAAACTCATATTCTTAGGTAAAATCAGAGTTTGTTGCAGACAAACTTGTTGAGTCTTTAGCTACAGACACAGAAAGTAGCAAATACAACAAAGAATTTGGAGAGGGAAAAAAGTGAATCTAATAAGGAAATGGGACTGTAAAGTTTAATACTGCTGATTTTAAAGGGTTTTCAGAAGCAGTAGAAAGAAGATTGCAAAGAAAATAAGTTCATCTTCAAAAATACATTTTTTTTTGTTTTTCAATTACCCTTTGTTAATTCCATGTAAATTGTGCAGGCTTCTATTCTGAAAAAAAAAAAAAAAGACTATATCAGTATGTGTGGGTTACTGCTCATCAATTCGATAACAACCAATGAATACGATAGTTTTTAATGGAGTAGGTTATCTTTTCAGTCTACTTTACTACTTTAAGTTCTACCAAACATATATACACAAATCATTCTAACATCTTCCCCTTCCAGTAAACCACTCTCTCAATATTTATCCTAAATATAGCTCTGCCTGGCTGCCTTATGAAACGTACAGACTTAGCAGGTTTTGGTTTTTCAGATCTTCTTTTTGGTGTTTAATTTCCTGAAGTCTGAGAGACAGATGTCTGGGGGCCTGAGAACTAAGATGATGAACATGAAGCTGTCTAGGAAAGTGTTTCCTTACAGCAACATTTCCATTTACATCTGACCATCTACCTCTTGACTCAGTGTGGAGTATTATGAATTTCAATTTGTGCTAAATTTAGACATGCTTTTTCCTACTAATAGGCACAGTTAGTGTTAATTTGTGTAGCCTGCTTTATGTAGCAAAGATCTAATCTAAGTAATCTCTAGATTCCAGTAGGTTGACATTTAATTGGTGTATTCTGTAGAAAACCAATGAACGTAGATATTTGCAAAATAAACCAATGGAAAATATTGATGTTTGAAGTATTCAAAGAAGGCTTATTTTTAGTTTCGTGTAATAGAGCTCTTTAATGTAGCTATTTTTCTCAATTAGTGAGAAAATTAAGCATTTTTCCATTGATTTCAGTTAGATATTCTAATAAGAATATGCTTGTTTTCTTCATATTAAAAGAGGAAGCAGTGTAGGCTGGTTGACTGACTCCTTCACTTATTATCTGCTTAAAGCTGGTTTAATCTTTACCTTCTAAGTGAGACAAAAAATGAGGCAATTAGCCACTTAATTTGAACTATGTTAACGTCAAAACAAAGAATTCTGTCATTAGGTGTTTTCACTTCTTTCATTATTGATGAAGAAAAATCTATAAAGTGGAAAATTATTCAGGATCCAGTATAAAGTGGGTCACTTAAGATGTGAACTACACAGCCTACTTTCTAGCATGAGGTCATTTTTTATCCTAATAAAACAGTTTTGTTGCAGATATATAAAAATGAAAAGTTTCCTGAAATGTTTTCTTAAATGATATGTCAATCATAGAGACCTTATTTTCCAAAGACCAATACGAGTAGGTCTCTTTAATATTGTTGTAACAAGCTGGCTACATTGCTGGTTTATGTACTCCAAATTACTCCCTTTCACTCATATTTGGCTTTATACTCTTTTTTATTTTTAATTTGTTTTTTGAGATAAAGTTTTGCTTTGTAGTTCAGGCTGGCCCTGATCTCAGTCTGTAGCCCAGGATAGCCTCAAATTTAACAATCTTTCTGCTTCTGCCTCTGCTTCCGAGTGCGGGGGTTACAGGCATGAACTACCACACTTAGCACTGTAGTATGTGGTAACCTGGGATCAAATCCGGGACCTTGCACTTGCCAGGCAGATGCTAGAACCACTGAGCTAAACTCTTGGTTCCTTGGCTTTATATTCTAAATCTCAAAAAGATAAAGTCTATGAGTAGTGTTGAGAAAATAAGATGCCTTGGCATAAAATACTATTTCTTTCTCCAGGTAACAGAATAGTCTCAGAACTGGGGCCTGGATTGGGACAAGCAGAAATCTTGGGTCACCTAGGACATCTAGAATCACTTTTCTAAAGAGTAGGTTTAGACCAAGATCATATGACTTTGAACATTGCTGGTCATTGCAGAGAGAAAAGGGAGTAGAGGGAAAGAGGGCCCAGTGGGACAAAAGCAAAGCCAGTGTTGCTGTTAGTTTACTTTGGTTATAACAAGATGAAGTACTCAAGCAGAGGGCGCAAAAGGAGAGAGCTTATGTACACACAGCACAGAGGGAATACCAGGCTCTGCACATTGGTCCCAGTGCCACTTTTAAATGATTGGGATATATTTCTGATACACAGTAGTTACATTCACCATGGAAAATTGTGCTCTATGTACCTTGCCAAGTAATTACATGTTACTTTATATGATGATGATTTTCTTAAGATACCTGGAAAACCTCCAGTTTACCTTAAACATAGGTTTGGAAAACAAATTGTCTTAAATATGGAGAACTAGGTATATCATACTATAACTTTTATTTTAGAGATAAACAAACAAAGAGAAGTGTGCTGCTCAAAGTCAAACTGCTCGATATTGGTTATGGTAGTCTAATGATAAAGTGACTACAGTTGTTCTTGGCAGCACAATCTGCACTTACTGTAATGGAACGTTGCATTTTTTTCCATTAAAAGGTGACATTGTCTTCCCCACCTCTTGACTCTGACCTTGCTTTTGTCCCTTGACTGATAGAATGTGGAGGAACTATGGATGCATTCAAAATGAAAAGGTGAGAAGTACATAGAGAGGAGTTACTCTAGGAAAACAAGTACTGGCTCAGAAAGAAGCTACTGGACATAGTCTATGAAAACAGAGTAAATGATTATTTGGGGTGTTAGAAATTATATAAAGTGTATGAGAACAAAACAAAGTGTGACAGTGTGAGGTGAGGCCGCTAAGGCTAAATGTTAGCCTTCAGAGTAGTTGGACTTTGCCAGTGATTGCACACTTAAAATTGTATAATCATAGAGAAAGACATGTAAAGATGTAATCTAATATTTCATGATGATAATGCAATCTAACTTTGTCCAAATTTCACTTCCAATAAAAACAATGTATTTTATTTTGTCATTCTTAAAAGGGGCAAATTGGGGGCTTAAGGAATTTGCAAATCTTTTAAAGCATAAGTAGCCTAATCCATTTTTAAGTGCATTATTTTAAATGTGAATAAGCCTTATTTAAAGAAATGTATTTAAGTCATCATCTTTCCCAGAGAGAATTCCCATGTTTTATTTAAGAACATTAGTTACCTTACATTTCAGTGTGAATTGGGCCAGAAAATCACAAATTCAAAATGTTTTGCATGGTCTAATCCAAGCCTGCACAGTTTGCAAATGAGAAAAAAAGAGAAATTGAGGTTAAATGTCTTTCACAAGGCCATAGCCAGTCAGTGGCCAAATGCAACCTTAACTTTCTTGATTTTAAGTGTAATACTTCAAAATGTACACTCAAGGACCTAAGACAGCCAAGACATTATTAAGAAAGGACCAAATTGGACTATTTCCACTATCAGATGGGAAGACTTGCTCTAAACCTTAGTAATTAAGAAAGTAAAATACTAGCACAAACCAATAAAATAGAGATTTAAAAATATTCATATTAAAATTGTATCTTGTTATGGTAAGAGTGTTGCTAATCTTTTCAGTGTTGCTAGGCTGTTGCTAGTCCCATTATATCTGGTAATGAGAAATAACAATGAGAAACAGTCCAGAACCCTGGATCACAGATATTCAATATGAAAGCTAAATCACCAAACTT
>PVIR01007662.1:22500-59985 GCA_004026965.1 Petromus typicus | reverse complement strand
TTTTTTTTTAAACAAAATGGAATATTAACCATAAAGAATGATAAAGTAGAGACATTTATAGCTAATGCATGTATGTTGAGGCTGTACTCATAAGTGAAATAAATACGACAGATGTGTAAATACCATACCATTTCTCTAGTGTGAGAGAGTGAAAGTGCAAATGAGGTCCAGAATGTATGATAGATATTGTGAAAAAGAAAGAAAATGTTCAAAGAAAAAGGAGACCGGGGGGGTGGGGGGGGAGGCACGGAAAAGTAAAGAAGGAAAAGAAAAAAACTGACATAAAAAAAGCAAAAAATCTAGTTTTAGTCTTCGGTAAGTTAAACCCCAGTTTTTCTAGCAACATTTGTTAAAGAGGCTCCATTGAGGATTTTTGGCTCCTTTGTCAAAGATGAGGTGGCTCACTGTATGTGGAGTAGTTTCTGGATCTTCTAGTCTACTCCATTGATCTTTAGGTCTGTTACTTTGCCAGTACCATGCAGTTTTTATCATGGTGGCTTTATAGTATAGTTTCAGGTTCAGAGTTGTAATACCTGCCACCATATCCCTGTTGCTTAGAACTGCTTTGGCTATTCTAGGTCTTTTGTGGTTCCAGATGAAAGTTTGGCAGAGGCAGGAGGATTGCTGTGATATGAATTTGAGACTGACCTCAGTGAGAGCCTGAACCACAAAAGCGAGACCCTGTCTCAAAAAAACCTAAAAAAAAAAAAAAAATAGTGTATAACATTTATTGACTTACATATGTTGAACCATCCTTGCATACCTGGGATGAATCCAACTCGGTCAGGGTGTATAATCTTTTTGATAATTCTCTGTATTCTGTTTGCCAGTATCTTATTGAGGATTTCTGCATCGATGTTCATTAGGGAGATTGGCCTGTAGTTCTCTTTTTTGGTTGGGTCTTTCTCTGCTTTTGGAATCAGGGTAACTGTTGCTTCCAGGAATGAGTTTGGGAGTACTGCTTCCCTTTCAATTTCATTAAAGAGTTTAAGAAGTAGAGGTACTAACTCTTCTTTAAAAGTTTTACAAAATTCAGCAGTAAAACCATCAGGTTCAGGGCTTTCCTTTGTTGGCAAGTTTTTAATTACATTTTCAATTTCCCAGATTGATATTGGGGTATTTAATATTTCTACATCTTCTTTATTCAGCTTTGGGAGTTCATATGTATCTAGAAATCTATCCATTTCTTCTACATTTTCCATTTTATTAAAGTATAAATTTTCAAAGTAGGTGTTTATTATCCTCTGGGTCAGTAGTAATTTCTCCATTTTCATTCCTAATAGCACAGATATGAGCCTTTTCCTTCCTTTGTTTAATAAGGTTGGCTAAGGGTCTATCAATTTTGTTTATCCTTTCAAGGAACCAACTTGTTGATTCATTGAATCCTGTTGCAAAACAAGTTAGGTAAAACCCTTGAAGACATTGGCTTAGGGAAAGACTTCTTGAACAAAACCTCTATAGTACAGGAATTGGCAGAAGAAATCAGCAAATGGGATCTCATTCTTTTAAAAAGCTTCTGCACAGCAAAGGAAACCACCAACAGAGCAAAAAGGCAACCAACAATGTGGAAAAAAATTTTACCAGCTGTTCCTCAGACAAAGGGCTACTATCTAGAATAAATAAGGAGCTGAAAAAAATCAGACCCCCCAAATCTATCTATTTATTTTTTTAAAGGTTTTTTTTTTTTTTTTTGAGACATGGTCTCACTTTGTGGTTCAGACTGGCCCTGAGCTCAGCCTCAAACTCACATCATAGCAATCCTCCTGCCTCTGCCTCCCAAGTGCTGGGATTACAGGCATGAGCCACCACACCTGGCAATGTAGTATGTGGTACTGATTGCTGCTGGGGTGAGTCTCCACGCCCAGTATTGTTATGTGGTTACCGAGGATTGAACCCAGGCCCTTGTGCTTGCAAGACAGGCTCCGGAACCACTGAGCTATATCCCCAGCCCAGCCAACCCAAATTTAAAGACCCAATTCAAAAATGGGCATCTGAAATGAACAGATATTTTGCAGAGGAAGAAGTAAGAGCAGTTAAGAAGCACATGAAGAAATGCTCAACATCATTAGTCATTCGAGAGATGCAGATGAAAACAACACTGCGATTTCATCTCACTCCACAAAGCATGGCTGCCATTTCAGAATTAGCCAACGGCAAATGTTGGCGAGGCTGCGGAGAAGAAGGAACCCTTCTCCACTGTTGGTGGGACTGTAGACTCGTACAGCCCCTGTGGAGATCAGTTTGGAGATTCCTCAAAAAGCTAGGATTGGAGGTCCCATTTGACCCAGCCATCGCCCTACTAGGTATATACACACAAGAATTAAAAGACTCATATCACAGTGACATATGTGCACCCATGATTATAGTAGCTCAGTTTGTGATTGCTAAATCTTGGAAACAATCCAACTGTCCGTCAACTGGAGACTGGATAAAAAAACTGTGGTTCTTCTACAGAATGGAGTATTACTCTGCCATAAAAAATGATAAGTTTGAATCATTTATACTTAAATGGACATACCTTGAGGATATCCTCGTAAGTGAAATAAATAGGTCACACATAGGTAAATATTGCATCTTTTCTCTGGTATGAGAAAATAAAGATGTAAATGAGTTCTAGAATTGTATATTATATATTGTGAAATAGAAAATACTCAAAGTGTAATAGGGTGAAGGGGGAAAATAATGAGATTGTAACAAAAAAGAAAGGAAACAAATTTTATGTATATAGAGGGGTGGTAGGGTGGGTAGGGCTATGGGAAAAAATGAGAATTAAGTTGTGTCTTATACTGGTAAAATCCCCATTGTGGAGTGCAATTATGATGTGTATATGTAATGTACCAATAAAGATTTCAATTAAAAAAAAGCAAAAAATGGAAACAATGCTTATGTATGTCCTATAACAAATTTAAAAATCATGGTTATTTCTTCTAAAAAACTAAGATTTTGCATCATGAAAAATATGGCTCAGTAAAATCCATATGCAAGATAGGTATTCGTGTGAGACAGACTTTCAAAGATGCACAAATATGTCATCATTTTGTGCCCAAAGAATTCACAGGTACAAGAAAATCCCTATTTTTAGCAATGGGTCAGTAGGACACCCTTCCAGAGATAACAGAACATAAATTTCTTAAAACTTTAATTCAGGAAGACACATTACAAAGAAATGCTAGGATTTAGCTTTAAGACTTAGACTTTTAGATAATCCTACTATTTAACATGTTCATCCATTAACAGAGTATAACTTGTGCATTAATACAGACTGAAACATTTATTAAAAACTGCTATATGCAAAATACTTTATGTTACTAGAATATGACCATTTCATCCAAATAATTTGGATTAAAATTCAACTGACCTATTTTAAGTGTGTGGACTTTTATAAACTATATGCAGTTGTCTTTAATGGTTTAATGGATCAAGGCTAGACACCTGGATATACAGTATAAAATTAATGATACAGTATGCATATAATGAAAACATTAAAAATAAAGGACCATTATTTGGTCACTAAATATTAATTGAACAATAGAAATATATCAAGAGAAGACACTTTTTATTCTAGAATGACAATTTTGTAAGATTCAACTTGAGCATAATAAAGATAAACAAAAGAATCTATAAGCTGGAGATATGTTGAAACTATCAATTTCCCCTACCTTGTAGGTGTCAAGATATTATTAACAGTAATCAATCTTGAAGACAGATTCAAGGCTACATTACTGGTCAATAGGACCACATTAATAAATTATAAGTAGCTATGCACAGAAGACATTTGTTATAAACATAACTGACAAATGATCAGTATTCTGAATATTAAATCCTTTGGACTTAGCACATGTTTCAAACTTTACGTGTCCAAAAGCAAATTCTGCCCTGGACTCTCAACTCCTCAGGAGGGATTCCTGCACACCCACCTGTTCTCCCAGAACCCCTGTCCTTGCCCTATCACCTCCCACTTACTTCACCCTTCAACATATTTCCAGCATCCACAAAGTGGTGTCAACCTCCAGTCTCAACGCCTGGCTCAGGCTACCGCTGGCTCTTGTCCAGCACACTATTCTGTCTACCCGGTCTCGCACTTTTTTCTCATTTCATCTGACAAAGACTTCATTACAAAGATACTGTAGATTTTCCAACTTACGGATTTAATTTGCTTGCGGTCTTACAAATTTCTGGATTATGTGCTGGTTTGTCTGGTTCTACTGTCTACTTCCATGCCACGCTCTCCTTTTAGCTCATATATAATCAGGCATTAACAAATAGCTGACATATTGGCTTGATAAAACTTTGCCTTCTTATCTAATTAAATATAAACTTTAAGTAACAATTAACTGAAAGTAATTTTATGTTTATGTACCACAAACATGTACTAATAAAAAGAAATTGAAAAGAATAAAGGGAAAGTTTCTCTCACACATGCTGTAAATACTTACGAGCTCAGTTCCAGTGAAGACTAATAGAAAAAACTCCAGTGTCTAATTGAATTATGCCCCATAAAAACTACAGTAAAAATATTTCTTAAAGTGAAGACATAAATCCATACGGGTCAGAACAAGGAGAGACAAAAGCATTTGAGAAGACAGATGAACTGTCTATGATTTACTCTGTGGAAAAGAAAATGATTCAGTTTTTTTTCAAAGAATTAATAATTTTATAAGTGTGGACAGGTCATTTAGAGTCGGGAGACAACAGAAGTCTCTGACACACACACCAACCCCACACACTTCCCATTTTAAACTTCCTGTCCCATCGTGCAGCCTCACTACGTCCCAGAGGTGCAGGTTCTGCATCTGTGCATGGGGGGTTAACCTGGGAAACTTCTAAAATTTGACCTGTTTCTTGATAAAATAAAGCAAAACTTTGGGAACAACGAGAATGAGAGTCGCTGTCACATGTGTACACCGGACAGATGCCAAGTAAGAGGCGTAACAAATAGCACACAATAAAAGCTTGGTGTCTATGGAGAAACATCACAGACTTACTTTCCAAAACTGTGAAAATACACTTACAAAAAGCATTACTTGAAATAATTCCTCCATGGTTTGTAGTGAAGCTCAACTCATTCAAGCAAAGTTTGACATTTTGAATTTCAGTAGTATTTTATCTTTTATAAACAAAGTTGAGACAGCAGTTTTAGGTTTCATTTACTAGAAACTGATCCCATTTTAGGTAATTTTACATTTTGTTTTTTGGTACTGGGAATCAAACTCAGGAACCTGTGCTTGCAAGGTAGGTGCCAGAACCACTGAGCTAAATCCCTGGCCCATGTTAAGTACTTTTATATTGGGTGCTGATCAATTTACATATTTAATTGTTGCTAATTAATTTGAATGAGAGATGATTTTATCACAGTGGGTCAGGTTTCCAGGAATAAAACTCCTAGGGTTTTGGTGAACGGTTTATGTATTTTTAATTTCTATAAGTAAGATTAAACTGGTTTCTCACATATATGCTAGGGAGTTTTCTTTACACTAGCCAACAGTGGATGCTATGGCTCCTTCAGAGTTTTAAAGGCTAATTTTGTCAATTCATAATTGTCAACACACTCTGTACCTCTGTTTTCTCATCAATGAGATATTAAGCAGTTATTTAGTATAATAAAACGTGCACTTAACGCAATAAGCATTTTTATAAATATTTATAATTGTACATGCTTATTTCTTGCAATGATTTACCTCAAAAACTTTAAAGTGCCCCAATGTAATGTAAAAGGTTTTATAAAAGATAGGCATTCTGAATGTTTCTATTCTAAGAGAAACACTTTATCTACTATAAGTCTAGATGTCTCACCATCTAAATAATTAAACTGAAAAACTTGACACATTTTAGTAAAATAACAAATTGATCTTTTTTTCCAGCAGTTCTGCTTTTAGAACAAGGGCATACCAGATGTTGCCTTTATTGTCCCAACAGAGAATACCAAAGCAGAATGACTTTATCAGGCTATTTTTAACATTTCCCATCCATAGCTAACATAGTGTAATTTACTTTGAAAAATAGGAGAAAAAAAATAAGAGAAGCAATTCTATTTATTTATTTTATTTTTATTTATTTATTTTTTTAGGTTTTTTGAGACAGAGTCTTGCTTTGTGGTTCAGGCTAGCCCTGAGCTCAGCCTCCAACTCACATCACAGCAATCCTCCTGCCTCTGCCTCCCGAGTGCTGGGATGACAGGCGTGAGCCACCACGCCCGGCACTGTGGTATGTGGTACTGGTTGCTGCTGGGCACAAGTCTCCACGCCCAGTATGGTGTGGATACCGAGGATCGAACCCGGGTCCTTGCGCTTGGAAGACAGGCGCCAGAACCACTGAGCTAACTCCCCGGCCCTATCTTGTTTCCTTTTGTAAGGCTCCTCTCCTGGTACAACACATCCTTGTCATTAAATGAACAAATGGTATTGTGAAGACATCAGATAATAAAATGTGACTAAGCATCAGTCACAGTTTTCACTAACTTATAAAATATTTAAATGGAAAAGATGAATGATAAAACAAGACTGTAAACTGTGGTTAAGCCAGGCAATTTCAATTATAGGGTAACAGAGCAAAGCTTCACAGAATTCTCATTTGCTACAGAGGCTCAAAAGTAGCCTGTCACATGGTGACCTTGGTGGCGTCTAACTCACCTAACAGTATTTGGAGGTGCATTGTTTCAAATCAATAACTAATTAACAAAGTACAAAAAAAGTTGCACTGTTTCCTCAGCTCCTTGTTAAAAATGGCTTTTGGCAGCACATGGGCAGAAAGGTCGCTTTTATGACATCTACGGGAGCCTTTCAACACCCTGCCTCTGTCGGATTAAATTACTTTTAGCAATTAATTGTCCTAAGTCAAAACAGAAGCACATTTGTTACAGCGGGCTGTCCTAATGACATGGTGAGTCGTTGTTTTGATATGAATTTCTTCCGCTGACCTCTTATCATATCTTAATTTTTGTGGTTGACCTAACTGGAAGATTGGGAGCACAGCTTGGCGCAGGCAGCACAGGCCAAACCAGGGGTCTTGGGATGAGGCACCAAAACACAAACGAGAAAAAAATGCACAGATATTTTGAAAAGTAGCATTTATGAAACAAAGAAATAGGGAACTTGAAGATTAAATTGAAAATGAAGTTATTGTTAATTAACACAATATCATAGAATGCAAAAAGGACAAAATTTTCTATTAAGTTCACCAACATGAGCTTATTGCATCATTTCATCTTGTACCAAATTAAATCCAGGGAAGCAGTATGCTACAATGAAACATTAAATATATCAAAATATAAGTCTCAGATAGACTGGATATACACACAATATGATATACAACATCTTCTGTTTATTGAATGCACTTTTTAGCTTCTATAACTTTATAAAGTTGATAACCAATGATAATTTCCTTATCAAGGCATTCTTTATAATTCCTCATGTTAATAGAAGTGAAAAAACCCACCTCCCAATTGTGGAATATACTGTGTGGGAGAATCTAATGATAGGTCAGATAACATGTTTAACAGTAAGTGAAATATGCAAATTTTTATCCCAAAGGTAAAATACTTTTGTAGTTGATTTTTTCTTGTTAATGCTATAAATCTGCTACATTCTTTAGCTATTTTAAAATTTATGAGCACTTTGTACAGGATAAAAAAAATACTGGGTGAAAACTGGGCCAGCAGAAAAGGACAAGAAAAATGAAAAGCGCTGAGATGTTTTAGAAGTTGTAAACCCATAAGAACTGTAATAACAAGAGCTATCATTTTCCAAGGGCTTACTCTGTATGTGAGATTGTGCTAAATGCTTCATATGCTATAATTCATTTAATCCTCAGGATCCCGGCACTGTGGCTGTTATCTCCTTCACACCCCATCGGTCACCGATACTTCAGGCATTTGAGTCAACCCAATGGGACACGCCTAGTGGACTCTTCTCCAGACCTCACCATCTTAAATAATCCTTCGTTAATTTTTGTACATGTAAAGAATACGTATGTTACACTCAGATCTGGGGTGTGTCCCAGAAGCCTCATGTAGGTGGAGGGTCACTGGATCACGAGGAGGCCATACTCATCCACTCATGAGTTCAGCAGCTGAATGCGCTGTTAGCATCACGCTTTCCAGCTGCTCCTTCGTCTCTGCACCCTGGCCGCCATGACAGGAGCAGCATTCCTTCCTCTGATGGACCCTTCCGCCATGCTGTCTCTGCCTTGGAGCTGGCCAAACACAGACTGAAGGTGGGAGCCAAAAGGAACTCTTTCCTTAAGCGCGGGTGTTGGCCATTTGTGCCAGTGAGGAAGAGTAACAAAGAACACAGGACTAGTTATGTGCAGGCTGTGTGCATGGTGTGTGCTGGTACAAGCAGAAGAACAAGCCACTCTAGACATAAACATACAACGTCAGCCGAAGCATGGCCACACCCTTACAATCGACCTCTAACTCTTCCTGCTCAGAGTATACGCTGAGAAAGAGGCGGGAGCTGTGTACCAATGATCTGTCCCGGAAGAGCCAGAGGCCTACAACTAGAGCTTTCACTGAGGCTGAGAGCAGCAGAGAGACCCTGAGAAAGACACAGACCTCGTGAGTGCGTGTGCCATGCGAGCGAGAGAGAACGGACTCTCACAAGCTCACAGAGTCCTTACCAGGGCGAGGTGGTGTTAGCCGTGGGAGGCTCTTGGGCAACCACAACCACAGAAGCTTGCTCCTCTTCTTAGTGGACCTGGCGAGGTCCCCTGCTCTATGGGGGTTGCCTTCAGTAGTTCAGCTTTTATAGTCTTTATCTGCACTCACTATCAAATGTGACCACCACGCTCTAGACAGAAAAACTTAGGCTCTTTTTACAATAATATCTAATGATGATTATTTGTACATGCCCTATATAGCAGAATGGGCGAGATTAAAACTATACACATTAAATATGTATTGGCACCAATGCTAACTTCTTCCCCCAGAGGTACACTCTAGCGAACCTTAGCAGGGCAAAATTTTCCTTCTAGATATGTGTTGTGAAGGCAACTGAATATCGATACAAAATTCTTCATTTAAATAGCTTTAATTTCGTTATATATGTAAATTTTATCATTTAAATCAGTACCCACTGCACTAATTTTATTTGTGGTGAGATATCAGGGAGTCTTAGTCCTTAAAGGAAGCTATTTTCCCTTCCAGGAGTATTCCACAGCATTGAAACATTAATATAAGGGCAAAGTGGAATTCACTTATTTTGTCAGATAATTGCAAGTACGTACTTTTTAGAGACTGCTCAGGACATAATACACTTGAGCAGTAACCCAGTACTTCTATACCTATAAAACCCCGTGAGAACTGTTAGTAATGTAGCTCATCGTTAAGATATGAGATGATAAAAAACCCCGAATGCTTACATAAAAGTTACTTCACAGAATTTAGAAGTCATGGTTTCCGACTTGTCTCCTATCTATTTCACAGAGGAACAAAACTGAGCTCCAGAGGTATAAAAAACCACCCCGTTTCTCTCTGCTCACTGTCATAATTCCACTGGTTGTAATTTCAGTTCTCACGAAGGGAAGTTTGTCTGACTGCCCCCATACTGCCGATGCAAGTACTATGTGGAATACGGTACTCCCCCATCACCATCCATGCCTGTTATTATTGTAGTCTTCTGTGTTATTTGACCTTTTCCAATGTGGCTTTTTATTTATTTTATTTATTTATTTATTTTTTTGAGACAGGGTCTCACTTTGTGGTTCAGGCTGGTCCTGAGCTCAGCCTCCAACTCACATCACAGCAATCCTCCTGCCTCTGCCTCCTGAGTGCTAGGATTACAGGTGTGAGCCACCATGCCCGGCACTGTGGTATGTAGTATTGCCCAGTATGGTTGTGGTTACTGGGGATCGAACCCGGGTCCTTGCACTTACAAGACAGGTGCTGGAACTACTGAGCTAAATCCCTGGCCCCTTTTTAAATGTTTTAAATCTCACTGAAATACCTGTTGATTAATTAGCAAGGTTGCAGCCAGGCTGTGAACCTCTCACAGAAAGCTCAATCTGACAGAGTTTTGGCCTCAAAGTAAGCTGTGCATGCGTACCCCGAAGTCATGCTGGGTACTGGTGACATAGTGGTCATGTGCTTCTTCCAGTTCTACCTCAGAAGCCCAAACAGGATCTAGCCAGTCAAGTCTGTTAACCTCCTAAGACACATAAGGCAATATGAATCTGTGGTTTGTAATTTCTAAATCACTGCATTTATAATATAGTAACTATATAACTATACAGTTATAGCAACTGTATAACTATATAGTAACTAGTTACATATAACTATAATCTAGTTTATTACAATGAAACATATTCTTTTAATGACACACAATCTATTTAGAAGTAATGGAGAACTTAGAACTACAGAATATTAGAACATCAGAATAAAGTGGGGTCAACTCATCACATCTTTGTTAACAGGCTTAATCGTTTTTTGGGGGAGTGGGGGACAAAGTCTTGCTTTTGTAGTTCAGGCTGGCCCTGAGCTCAGCCTCGAACTCACAGCAATCGTCCCGCCTCTGCCTCCCAAGTGCTGGGATTATAGGCGTGAGCCACCATGCCCAGCACTGTGGTATGTGGTTCTGATTGCTGGTGGGCCTGAGTCTCCACACCTGGCATTGTTGTATGTGGTTACCAGATATCGAACCTGGGCCCTTGTACTTGCCAGGCAGGCACAGGAATCACTGAGCTAATTCCCCAACCCAACAGGTTTAGTCTTGAAATTAAATGTTATAACTGATCACTTCTTGAATGTGCTATATAAGGACAGATCATATTTACAAAGGGAAACCCATGTGGACTCCATGACACCAGCGATGGAACCGCTGTCTGCTCAGCCCTCATCAGTGAGCACACAGATGACCCAGGGCTGCAGCTGTGTCCCCACGTCACAATGGAGCCAACAGAAAGCTCCCTGCGAGTCTGGAGTCTGTGCACCAGAACTGTACCTTAGTCCCGTGAGAACAGAAGTGACCCAAGACTCCCAGTGTGATCAGTGATTGTCCGATCACAGAAAAGCCTCACTAAGCAGGTCTGTCCTCGAGCCCTGAGAAGTAGAAGATGAACTAAATATAAGCTTTTCTTATACATAATTAAGATGTCTACTTTGGGAGCTAGATATATAATCTCAGCTGTTTCCTTCAATTGGCAGGGTGCTACAAATATGCAAAAAGCAATATACAAGGTGGAGAAAAAGAGGATGCCATTTGTGTGAGTGGGTGTGTCTGTGTGTGTGTGTGTGTGTGTGTGTGTGTGTTTGTCTGTGTGTTCCTGTTGCTATGATTGTGTTCGCACTGGCACAGGCAAAGGGAGAGACACAGGGATGAAAGGTCCTAAGGAAGAAAAGGACATTAAGGTTAGGAGTCACGTATAGTTTAGACAGACACCTGGAAATAATCCTTTTGAGTTAGAAGAGAATCCTGTGAAGTGTCAACTAATGTCAGATGTTCCTCTACGAAATTCTACTTTAACCATTCAAATGGCTACTATAAAAAGAATATTTTATTCCAAGTATCTAAGAGCAACTACTATAAACTATCTGAGTAATCTCTCTGGCCTAATTTTGAACAGATATTAATCTATGACTTAGCAGTAATTAACTATGTACATTAGAGTGACCGTGTGGTTTCTGCTCTGTGTTCTGGAGACGAGCGCAGGACACCCATCACTGCTCGCACTTCTAACTCGTGAGTAGGGAGACATCTGGCCGCAGATTCGACAGCACTTCAGGTGGCCTGTGAACACGACCGGCTTCCACAGGTCGGACTGAGTCTGCAGACAGCGCCTGAGCAAACCCAGCAAGGACAAGCCTCCTCGGAATGTTAGGTGGGGAAGAGCGCGGCACAGCCCACAGGACTCAGTGCCACCATGTCAGGTGCTTTTACAAATAGAGTTCTTAGGTAACCTGAGCAAGCCCTAAACTACAGAAGGCATCTCAGTGGAAAGGGGATTCATGCGTAGGCCTCTGAAACAGCATTTTTCAATTTCTAATCTTCTGAAAATTCGGAAACATCTCAAGTCCATAGGCAACCATTTGCTGCAGGATTTTTGCTCAACAGTTGCTAGTGTTACTCAAACTATTAATAGGATTTAACAACACCTAAGATTATCCATTAAAAGAAATGTGACACATGCCTTCATATTTGAATACATTTTAAAATATTTTGCCTAAAATTTAAAAATATTTTAATTTTAGTTTTTTTATAGTCTTAAAAGAAACATTTATTTTGTATAAGGTAATTACCAGGTTCCATTTACGAGTTTCCCTGTAAAATGCCAGTTGCCACACTTGTCAAAATAAAAAATGTCTCATTCCCTCTTTCATTCAACTAATATTTGGTATAGGCACCCTGTAGCAGACACTGTAGATGGAAAGCTGAAGAACACAAGATGGATATTCGATTAAATACAAGATGAACATAAATAATGGAATACACGAATAATAACATACAAGATGAACACACATAAGCCAACATAGTCCAAAGCAGGCCAACTGAAAATAAAATGCCATACATATGCTGAGAGTGTGACGCAGTGTTTGGCACACAGTAGGTTCCCAAGGAAAAGTGTCAGACACGACGAGCTATCAAGACAGTCTCCACCAGGATCCGAGAAGCCGAATGGAAGAGCGCACTCTGCTCCATGAATTCAGTCATCAAGTATGTATCTCGTGCTTGAGCCATGCACTGCATGGCGTATACAGCGAGGAACATCATTCACCGCTGTCTTGGGGCTCATGCTCTAACGAGATGATAATTAGCAATGTTTAACAGACAAGTGGATTACATATTAGAAAGTGATGAAGCATTAAGGAAATAGGAGAGGTGGGCAGCAGGCACGAGAAGGGCACTGGGGGCTGTCGTGCTACTCAGCACAGCCAAGAGCCTCTGCTGAGATGGCCCTGGGAGCAGAGGTAGAGGTCTCCGGAAAGCCAGCCTGGCATGTTGCATCTGGGGACAGAACGAAGCACTGAGGCAGGAGTGTCTGGGGTGCTCCACCACAGCAAGGGGTCCAGCCTGGGAGGAGGGCATCAAGGAGGGGGCGGGACATGGCTCCGAGAGGGTAGGAGAGGGCAGGTCTCTTTTGGCCTCTCTCTGAATGAACCTGAAATGCAAAACTGCATCACTCCGCTCACATTCATACATTCATCCCACAACTGCAGGTTCAAGGCAACCTGTTAAATGCTGCAGGTAGACAGACGGTTAACTGGAGTTGTCATCATATCGAAGCCTATGATATCCCAACACGGGGAATAACTTACATGAACACTTTCTCCTACAATGTAAAGTTGGACTCATGAGGGAGAGGGCATGAGCCGCAGGAAAGCAGCCATCACTGGGTGTCACACTGAGAGCTCCTCCGCACGTTTCTCAGGGACATGACATCATGTCACACACTGTTCACAAGCATCCCCACCAGAGCAAGGCCTTCGCAGACTTTCCACAGCTCATCATTACTTTCATCTTCTGAGAAGAAAGTGGCTTGGTTAGCCCTTTTTTGCAAAAACAGGACTATTTTACCTTTTCAGGTTTTATTTGTATAAATAAATAAATAAATAAATAAATACACCTTTTCAGGTGCATATTTGTAGTACATCCCGATCCTATTCCTCCTGTAGAGTTGGTACATGGATGTAATGCTTCTTAATTCACCTTTCTTTCCCTTTCTCTCAACCCTCCAACCTCCTTCCTGGATCCCCTTCACATTTGAAAACATTTCCCACCTACTATTATAGATCTTTTATTTTCTTATTCACATTTAAAGTTTCTCATATAAGAGAAAACACCATATTTAAGCTTTTATATCAGACTTATTTCACTTAACATTGCTGTCTTAGAATGCATCCATTTTCCTATAGATGACTCAAGTTTATCCTTCTTTAAGACAGAGTAATATTCCATTATGTACAAATGCCACATTTTCTCTATCCATTCATGTGTTGATGAGCCCATGCACTTTCTGGTTTTTAGTCACTATGAATTATGCTGCTATAAACAAGGGTTTGCATGGATCACTGCAATATGATATCTTTTTCTCTTTTTGGAAGACATCTAGAAGAAGAATAGCTGAATCAATGGAATCTCCATATTGACTTTCATAATGCTTGTTCCAGTTTATATTACCACCCAATATACAAAACTTCTTATTCCTTGCAGCCTCACCAGTATTTATTATTATTTCTTGATAATAGGCATTTTCGGCTGGAATAAGGTGGAATCTCAATGCTGTTTTAATCTGCATCTCGCTAATTACAAGGTATGCTGACATTTTTCCATATACTTGTTGGCCATTTGTGCTTCTTCTCAGAAGTGTCCATTCATTTCAGTTGTCCACTTTTTGACTGGGTCTTTTGTTTCGGTAGATAAAATAGGTAAAACTCTTTAAAACATGGACGTAAGCAAAGACTTTCTGAATTCAACCCAATGGCATAGAAAATAGTGCCAGGATCTACAAATGGGATCCCATCACATTAAGAAAACTTCTATACAGCAAAGGAAAATATCAACAGAGAGAGAAAACAACCTAAAGAAAGGGAACAAAAATTCCACCTGTCCTATGGAGGACTAATACCTAGAAGAGCTAAAAACTAAAAAAAAAAAAAAAAAAATTGACTCCCAATAACTTTAAATTCACAGAGGAAAGACTAAGGATAACACAATTAGCAATTAAAATGTGGGAAAAAATAAATAAAAGAGTGTTGCTTTAAAAAAAAGCTAGTCATTTTATCAAAGGGTAAAATGTAAGTAAAATATTTTATAAACTATGAAACTTTATTCAAAGATTAGGTGCAATTATGACTGAATTACTTTGAGACTATAAGTGTTGTAAATATTCTACAGATCATCTGGTGGAGGAAATTAGAGCAAAAGAAGGGAATGATTAATTGAAGGACATGAAGTACTCTGTAGATGTTTGATTAGCCTCACACAAGCCAAAAGCAGGGCAAACAATTTTAAGCATCATGAATAAATACTACTGCATCACTGGAAATTGAAATATTACAGTTCTCAGAATGTGTCAAAAGCACCCACTAAATTAATTCTTTCCAGTTGCCAAATTCTAAAGTGTTTTAAAATACTCAATAAAAAATCATGTTCTATAACATTATGTAAAAATTATATAAAATTTTGCAAAAAAAAAAATGAAGTTCTCATTGCTATAGGTTGCATTTTGTAAAGAAAATGTATAAGTTTGAAATTTTCCAAGCCAGTTTGGTCTATAACAGTCTCTAAATATCTGACTTTTATTACTAATGATACATTAATAGTTGTGAAAGGACTTTTCAATTCACCACTAAAAAAATAAATTTTTCCTTTCTCATGTCCTACAACAAAACAAACTGTGTCAAAATACTTACCGCTTATATCAAAGTGGCTTATGAATATTTCAACTTCTCCATAAGATTGTGAGCTCTTGGAGAAGGGAAATTTTGCTGTTTTCTGTCTCTATATTATACAAAGAGCTAGCTTGATATTTTATAAGCAGTGTTGAATGGCAATGAATTGTGTAGAGATCTATTTCAACATGTCTCACAGACTAGGATACATATTTTCAACTTCAAGAGACAATTCATATCTTGATATCTTCATATGTTAACCTGGCTAATTTCATATGTCTTGGGTAGAAAGTATGTTATTCTCCTGTCATCTTTTATTTTGGATAGTCACTAATTGGGACATTGATCAAAATCAATGAAAATGCACTAATAGAATGCAAACTATAACTGATACTTTCTTTGTGTCTGTCATACTAACAGGTAGATCTGGATCTGGAAAATGCCAAAAGAAAATTTAAAAGTGACAGGCATTATGCAAACAATCGGTTCATTTAAGGGCTAACATCTCTAATCCAATTTCTTAGTCACTGGAGTACTTCTAGACCTATCATCTAAAGATCTTTTTAATAATACAATATCTAGTGCTGCAGACAAATCAAATCTGCTCTCAATCTGCTTTGGCAAATTAATGAACACAAGTGACTACAATGGTGCATGAACAAATATTGACACAAGGATCATTACTTGCTAAACAACAGTCAAGTGCTATTTATATAACTTGTGAAATCAAATACAGGGTAAAACGTAGGAAGAAGAAGCAACCTCTACAACTTCTCTATGAGGGCTAGCCCATAAGGACACATAGTATAAACGCTGCACAACTGTAGAGGGTGCCAGAGAAGAACTAATGTCCCCGTAGGGGAAGGCAGCAAGACAGCCTTGTCTTATAGTTCACCTATCTGAGATGTTATCAATTCTATTTTTACAAATTTTAATTTTATTGACATAGGGTGTTGCTTTGTATTCTAGGTTGGCTTTGCGCTTGCAGCAGGCTTCCTGTCTCAGTCTCTGGAATGCTAGGATTACACAGGTGTGCTGCCATGTCATGCTGAAATGTCATCAGTTCTAAAAGGCACTACTCTATATGTATTTTTAAGAGAAAATAAATGTTAATTTTTAAGCTGCATCACAAATTCATACTCATCAAAATGTGATTCAAGACAGCCCTTTGCATGACGACAGATAGAGTTTGTATGAGAATTTCTGTCTGGGTTTTCACTCTTCTGTGTGAAATAAAACTACAGAACACGAGGAATGAAATACAGTGAAGGTCACAATTCACGTGAAAAGTACCAACATTTTCAAACTTATATTTTTCCTTTTAGATCTTATAATTGATTATGTTAGGAACACTGTTTTTAACTTCTGAATAAACCATCATCCTTTCCCTGTCTGGAGAGACACTGACAGACAGACAGATAGGCAGGCACACACACACACACACACACACACACACACACACACACATACACACACACACACACACACACACACACACACACACACACACACACGATCTTAGTGAGACCAGCAACAGGGCAACCTTCAGCAAGTTATCATAATTTCTCTCCATCGCCATTTCAATTATCTATATCTACAAATGAAGTAGATGGACTTGGAATGTCTAAAAAATGCCTACCAAGTTTTAGATGTTATTTTTTAGCATCCTATTCTGGTAGAATCCTACCATAAATAATGTTATTCCTAAATAGGGTCTTTATACAAAATAGAAAACAAACGTGGGCAGAATGAATTGCACACATTCAGTATTCCTCACTGCCAAACACTCAGAACAGAATCATGACAAAAATACATGAGTTCCTTTTTTTAAAGGCTCTAAGAGACTTTAATCCTAATAATTTACTTAACTTATGGGTATAAAATTCTAATATTAATGTTAGATCTTTAATGTAATAGTTTAGAATTTAATTTATTACTGTATCATATATAAAAATATCAAACCTTGGCTTAGAATATTTACGAGTTCTTAAAGAAAAAAATGAGTGTTTAAAAATACCAATTTCCTTTAGAATTACTACATACAATGATAATTTGAATGATAGGATTCTATAATTCTCCTTATTGCCTCTGGAAAGAGGGATTTTCTCAAGTCTCCTCTGGACACAGTTATCACAGGAAGCTGCATAGAAGCTTTTAGGAAAACAAACCTGGATATACGAACTGGCTCTGGACAAACAGGGATTTGGGATGAGTTTGCCTGATGGCCACTAAATTAATATTCAGGTCGTAACTGCTCACGACCTTGCTTCCTTAAAGGAGCTAACAATTACATTATATAATGCATTATTTTTCCAAAGGAAAAACACCTATGTTTTTCTTCACCATTAAGGAAAAAATATTGAGCGTGAAGTTAAAAGTAAGACGAAATCGATAGTATTTTACACTGTCACTTCAGGCTGCACACAAATCTAAACATACAACTGTCTACTGCTCGCAGAGGCACAGACTCAGACGTGCTCAGTCACTGAACACGCTGAGTGCCCACAAGGTCAGTACAATGGCTGCGTGCACGAGCGCTTCCCGGCACTGACGTGGGCACGGTGCCCGTGTGACGCCGTGACGGCCCAACCACAAGGGGAGGTGAGCAGGGCACACCACAGGGAGAAAGGGAGCTTATCCGCACACACGCCGGAGCCAGGGCACGCTAACGCGAGATACCCCACAGTAAATGAAGCACTTGGGTCGACAATATTAAACTGACACCGGCTTTCACTCATCTTCATTTCTCGTGTCTTCGTACTTCTTGGCTATCGAGCACTTCATGTAACCACAGGACAGTTTGACACTTGGGCACAAGAATGTTTAAGGAACAGTCTCTTACTCCTGAGCAGAGAAAAATGTGAGTCCAAGATTCTAAGGTTTCTACAAACTATGACACTCTAACAATTGTCTTTCAATTTAAGCATTGCATTGTGGTGAATACTGTCTTATATTGCAGTATTTTCTTTTACAAACAATAAAGATTTGTATATAACATAACATCTGTATATAACATTTATATACAACATGCATATATACCATATGTATGTAACATACATATGGTATACATACAGAAAAACCTTAGAGAACCATTTGCAGAAAATAGTAATTACTGCAGTGTCATGCAGACTTGGGCTCGAACTCTGGTTTAGGTACTCTAACTAGGTATATAACTATGAATCCTTTTATATTTCCAAGTCTCATTTTATATGTCCATAAAGTCTCAGTAAAGCATGACGATTGTGAGGGTAAAAGCGACAAACAATAGTTCCTAACTTGGCAAATAGAGGCTCAAGATGTCCAGTTAAGAGGAAAAGAATTTAAAGACACAAGGTCTTAAACTGCCCCTTCTTCCTAAGAACGGAGTGAAAGTTGTAGGAGTGCAGGAATGGGCCAGCATCCACAACAAAATAACTCAAATAGAGGCTTGGTCAATCTATGGACCAATCTATGTCCAAACATGGACAGTGACTATCACATGTTATCTGTCACGAGAGAACTACGTGGTTAAGGGATTTGCCTGCGGTCACAGAGCTACAGTCAGGAGGGCCTTCATCTCCACCACACCTATACCAGAGCCAGTGTCCAGCTCTGAAGCACTACAGCCTCAGTCCAAGTCAGGGCAAGAGGGACTTAAACCAGGGGGACAGTGCCAGTAAAGGCATAGGGGAATATGGCAGAAAGTTAGAACCCCGCCGGAGAGCAGACCTGGTACCGGAAGTCTCACAGGAAACAAGTGGTCATCCTTGGGAGAGCGAAGAATTAAATGAAAACTAAAAACCCATATATGCGTGTGACTCTCCAGAAGAGTGGGGCAGGAGAAAATAAACTCGAAGTCATCTAATTTCACTGGGCTGGGCACTGTGGACTGGTGTCTCGGTTGCAAGAAAAGGCAGTGAAGGGATACGGCAGGTGAGGCGTTCCGTGCCTGGTGTTCCTTGAGTTCGGGTGAGAAGAAGTGAACCCAGGCAGATGCAGTGCCTCAGTTTACCAGATCTGTCCTGCCCCAGCACTCTACTGTGGCTGGCACGGCTGTACACACAACTGATCTAATCTTGCATTACTCAACACATCGATGCAAATCTGTTCTCATTTTTTGTCACATGAGCTCATTTCTTTCTCTGTTTCCACATTCAGCTCCAAAAAAACAGATGTAGACTAGTGCTGGTAGAAAAGTAGCCCGGGACATTCCAGGAGTCTGAATTAGAGGTCACAATGACTTCACTAGAACACTAGGACTCTGTCTTGTTGGTTGTGTTGACATCTGCGTTACTGGTTAAGCAATAAAAGCTAAGACTGCCTGTGACTTAGTACATGTGAATGCAGTAGTACCAACTTGTATATTATTGATATTCTTCACAGCCAAATAAAAAAGGCTAATATCACTTTTAAAAGATGAAGCAGTGAAAATTACGTTTATTATATCTCAACTTTTGGATATATGTGTGTTTAATATTGAGTAATACAATGAAAGCTCACATAAAACACTTGCACACCAAAGAATGTGATGATAGCTATTTGAAGGAAAAATTGTAGTGCACTTGAATTAATCTTGAGATAAAATAGTTACTTTTTAATGTGCATCTTTATTTATAAGACTGATAGAAAATTATGTAGATTTGAGTATTGAAGAGATATTTTCTTGAAAATGAACAAAGTAAGGCTGAAAAAGTCCAGGGAAAACAACTGATAGTATTGTAACCAATGCTAAAAACAGAACTTTGTTTATAAAAAAAAAAAAAAAAACCCTACATTTCAGAAAATGAATACTCCTTGGCAGGTTTGGTCTTTATTTCTTAAAACTTTTTCTGATGAGATGGCAAATATAATAGTGTACAGACAGTTTTTCTTCTATGTAATTAGGTGTGTCAACATTTAGATGATCTGCATAACTCGGTGAAATGATATTTACCAAATTACCAATATATGATGTTACAAAATTATTCAGTTGACGATCTGTTCAAAATACAACCTAGACCAATGGATTTCCATGAGAGTATGAAATGTGGTTTAGATTGCAGTCAGCAAGGAATCTTCAAGAAACTACACTGCACTGAGTGTTGGTGTGGCATGAAAAAATATACTTAATTATCTTTAAAAAGCTACTAAGACGGTCCTTTTTTGTTTTACAAATGCATATATACTTGAGGAAAAAATTTTCTTCATATTTATCAATGAAGATAGCATAAGATGAGAGAGTGAAGAAAGAAAAAGATGTAAGAATTCAGCTGTTTCCTATTACGCCAGATACTGAAGAGACTTTCAAAAACAGCGCAGTGCTATGTATTTTTTAAAAAAATATTATTTCTCATAAAATGTTTTATGTTACTACATAATGGCCTTATTATTATTATTTTAAAGTAAATGGTTATAAACTCTGCAACTGTAATTCTTGTAATGATAAACATCAGCAGATGTATAAACGAAAGCCCTTGTATGACCTTAATACTGTTTAAGCATGTAACAACGACTGAACACGTAACGCTAAGCATCTTTGTTTCTAAGACCAAATGTTTGAGAACCATCGCGTATAAACCAACAGGAAGGCCTCACTGTTCCATAATTCTTCCCATGTTTCCCAAGATGAAGCGACAGGATGGCGCGGGGACGTAACACACTCATCACAGTATCCCACTGGCTGTTCCAAATATCATCGCTCTCACTGTTGCTTACAAAGGTCTGATAAATAAGAGTAGATAAAGTGACTGAGACAGGGCGGGGTGATGACCTGACAGAATTAAGATTGTGGCACGCTGCCAGGGAGGGCGGCACACAGCGCAGTCCCGGTGCTCTGGGAGGCTGGGGGCGGAGGACCACAGACAGGTTCCAGCCCAGCCTGGACTAGTTAGCAACTTAGTGGGACAACACCTCTAAGTGAACAAACAAAAGGGTGGGTGGGATGTAGCTCAGTGCCACAGCCCGCGGTTTAATCTGCAGTACTGCAGAAAGATGGCGGCGTGAACCTCTCGGACCTAGAGCTTCTTACTGTTGTCACTCACAGGCTATTTATGTCCACCAAGCTCCACAAGCTCTTTATCACAATTTCTGTTATAGATCTAAAAATCCCACCCATTTACTGATTTCTAATTCTTCACTGAAGGCTTGTCTTACCAAACCTAGGAATGCTCCGTGCTCTTAATAAGAGCTGCTGACTTCACAGCACAATGCACACTGATTTCCTGGGTGTTGGCAGATTTTAGTTCACAGGACACATAACTGTTCTTTCAATCTCAAGCTCGACAATATCAAAAGGTAAATTTACAGAGAAAGATATGTCTCTTATTTAGTAGGTCCATGTAAGGAATTACTGTTCATTCCACTGTTCATCTATCGTCTTTATTTACAAGCTTGTTTATTAGGGCTTGAAAGCATGAAACACAAAATACAAAAATTAACTTCTGATGATTTAAAACAGAACTATGGCCCTTTAATGTTGTCAAAGATCTTGTGGCTCCTTTGAATTCAGACGTGACAGTCTTTTAACAAGAAGCTTAAGATAGGGGCCAGGATCTTAGCTCAGTGGTTCCGGCGCCTGCCTTGCAAATGCAGGGTCCCTAGTTCCACCCCCGTGACCACATACAACAATCAGCACCACACACCACAGTGCTGGGCGTGGTGGCTCACACCTGCAATCCAAGCACTCAGGAGGCAGAGGCTGGAGGACTGCTGACTTTGAGGCTCACCTGGGCTACATCGTGAGCTCTGGGCCAGCCTGAACTACGAGACCCTGTAACATATGAGTGACATATGCTTTAGTGAATAGGCAATGACTGTATTTTAATGTTAATGTTTTGAGTTTTTAGACAAGGCAAGTACGGTGACAGTGATCTGTTATGAGGACCTCGCTCCGGCCAGGTGGAAACAGCTCCCTTCTGGCTTCCTTGAAGGATGCAGCTGGTCTCTCCCTATCCCTCGTGTTTCCTTCCTATAGACGAGAGACTTGTGTAATGGGCACACTGGGGAGAGGATACTGACCTCGCGTGCCGGATGCGCTCCGGCTTGCTTACCCCCATGCAGAGGCAAAGGAGTAGAGGGGAAGTTACCTCAGAGGGATGGCTGAGGAAATCTGCTAGACAGAGCGAAGTCCAGTTTTCAGCTGAATCATATCAATGGATATAACCGATGTTTTCATTCCTTTTTCTCTGATTCCTATGTAATAGCATACACCAAGCTTCAAGTAAGGAGTGTAGCACTAATTCTGACAGTGGTGTGGCCTGATACAAAAATATATTTGGTCTTGTCCCTCACTCCTAGAACAGACCTCCTTAAAAACCTCTGGGATTCTGAGGGACAGGACTGTCTTGTTAATGACAGCAGTGTCCTGACATCGGTTACTTAGCACAAGATCCCGCAATCGCCTCAGCATGCGCTTGCTGGTCAGGCTCCAGGGGACAAACTTCAGTGTCCGCCACCAGGTCTGAGAATCAGCGCGCCTCTGGCCTATAGACTGCGGAGGGCGTGAGGGCTCAGCACCCCCATCTATACCACGCGTTGCCTCCCTTCCATCCGCTGGCTCCTGAGTTCACCTGTTAAGAAAAATCAGCACAGCTAACCGAGTCCGGTGTGCCCCTCAATCCGAGGGAACTGCGGGGTTTATACTCTATCAGAGAGAAGTACGAGCAGCCAGCTCAGAATCTGTGCCTGGTGTCTGAAGTGAGGACAGTCTTGTGGGACAGAATCTTTCACACTAACTCAGGGTAAACACGGCAGAACTGAACTGAACAGAATTGCTGGACCGTTGGTGTCAGGGAGCCGGAGAACAGGTCGCTGCCACAGAAAATCTCTCCAAAAGGTATCAAGAGGCGCAAAGATCAAGGTCCCTCAGAGCTGGCTGCTTTCTCAGTGGATTCTGGTCTTAAGAGATGTTACTTACTGGCCCTCAAGCCTCAAATCTAAGTACCTGATACTACATTTACTTCACATAAATTATCATTCCATTTTCCAGACAAAAGACACAGGTGTAGGGAACTCAGGCCACACTGTATTAGGTAAGGAGGTTAGAATTTATACTGCAGTCTCCAGACTCTGCACTGTAGCTCTCCTCTCCAGCGTGTGCCTGCGGTGCTATGATTTGGAGTGTTACTAATACACTAGAAATAAACAGTAAAAACAGTTATTACTGTAATCTACCTTCAGTGTCTACAGATTTTAAGTTGATATTGAAAAACAGAAACGTTTTGGAATGCAGAAAAATATTTCAATTATTAAATTACTAACCTAGCCCCTTTTTCCCAGTTAAATTCTAAAATATTTTTAGGCTACAAAAGAAAAGCTAGAGATGTAGTGTGATTAACACACTCAGCTTTGAAGAAAAACAAAAATCCAGTATGAACAGCAGCAGCCCCTGGTGGTCCATGGGGAAAAAAAATAGTGTATCCGTAGTTACAGGGGTAGAAATATGTTTTTTTGGGGAATATATGTACATATTTAGCCACTTGACTCAGTTCTCAACCCAACACATTAAAAAAAACAGATGCTTTAAAAAATGATCTGTTGGCAAGATGCTTGTTAAAATTTTATCAGTTGAAATATTAAAATTCATTATGAATTAATTAACACATTATATAAAAATAAAATGTTTTTGTTTCATCGTTTTACAAAATACTATAACCAGTGGTGAATAACACTGGGGGTTTGGTGCGTCTTGATATGTGTTGCTCAGAAACAAACTAAATTTATAGGATTACCACTAAATTGATGACATTTTCTGTCTTCACTCTTGAATTCAGTTGGCAGATGTTTTCAAGAACAAAAAAATTCCATCTTATTACAAAACATATTAAGCAGGCTTTCCTGCCAGGCATGTCTGACATGATGTTTATTGCCTAGACCAAATCAGTCCCTTTAATATGCCATAATATATGCCATAAAGTACATTATTTCATACTTAAAGAAAGTTGCTACATAAGAATAAGTTCTTTGATCTCTCACCCTCTGCCACAGATGCACCAAAAATGTGCTACACCATCTACTCGTTAGTCATTTAGCTTTATACTCACTTAGGAAGTAAAATAAAATTATAGTTTACTAGTCTTAAAACCTTTAGGCCTGTGTACTACTTTATGCCTGACTATGTAAACTAGACTCTTGCGGAAGTTGAAAGTTGACTATTTACTAGATACCAGGGAAAAGGAATATCAAGTATTATAAATCCCACCGAGATGTCCAGAAAACAAGACCAGATGACATGCCTACACCCTCACCAATACCGCAAACACAACCAAGTCTGAACAGCACAGATATGTTTTGGAAGAAAGCTTCAGTTTATCCAAGTTGGCTGTTTCCAAACAACTGCAAAAATTCAAGCAAATTCTTAAATCAGTCAGAAAAATATCTTGCATGTTAAGGAATAAGACTTTTGATGGATGTCAACAAGCAGTCCATGAGTAAACATTTGAGTGTCTTCAGTGTGCGATGCGAGGCTCTGCCAAGGTCCCTACTCTGTCAACGTTGCCTCCACATTTGGACTTTCCTCACTGCGGTCATGTAGTTCTCTTCCTCCTATGCATTCCCAGCATCTGTTTCTGTGTTTGTTTTCTTTTACATGTTGGGTCTAATCCTTTATTTCCTATCAGTATGGCTCACCAGGAAGCCTTTCCTTAGGAAAGAAATGTTCACGTACTTCCGAGAATCACACGGGTGAGCATCAGAGTCACTCTGGCTACATTCTGCTCATAATCCACAAAACTCTATGAGCCTTTCTTCTTCCTTGGAAAACACTGTGTTGTCTAGTTAGATACTTGAATATGTTTCATTCCTTTGATGCAGGTCCCTGTTCTGTGTATCTCTAGACCAAGGCCTAAGCTTCTTGCTCTAGTCTCCTGCCAGGTGATTAAATTCTACTGAGTTAGCTTTGTATTGGTTTCCAGTTCTGAGAAAGGCTCATACTCCTGCAGCAATTTGTTCATATTTGCTGTTTTTAAGGACTGATATGCAATGCGCAAGTATATAAAGAAGGTGCGAAGAGCTACAGAATTACAGGGAGACCTAAGGCAAGGGCACAAAAGATAAATTAGTAATAGAGTAAAATGATGAGACAAAACACATTATCTCAATATAGCATGTAACAAGTTCCACCTAAGTTGCAGAGTCCTAATTTCCACTTGTCTTAATGCCAGAAACTTTCAGCTGCGCACTACAACTTGGGTGGAACTCAGAATGGGGAGAATCTGTGGCAAAGTCACAGACTCCATAAAGCATGACATATGTAGAAGGCAGAGCAAAGGTCATTAGGTCAGAATAAAACATTTCCATTTTCATCCGTATAGGACCATAATGACACAGTTAAAAATGAAAATGGGATATTCTACTTTTATATATTTAGATAAATCAATGTATCAAGTAAACTAATAAAATATACCAAGTAGGTTAATTCATGAAACCAACTGCATTAATTTGGGGGATGAAATATTGGCCACTGGATTGGGTAGGAGACCAGCAATGTAGAGTTTGTGGTATGTTTGAACGTTTACTCACGGAAAAGCCAGCGCTATGTTGAATAATTTAGGACTTGTGATAAAAGAGTTTGGCATTGTAATACTGCTTCCATCATCTTATTTATGATTTATTGTTAAGATTATTCTGTCAGCTCTTGTTAAGAAACTCCTACATAGGCTGGAAGAGTATAGCACGGAACAGTGCAGACCAAAGAGTTGCCTTCACATAGCTTACACTACGGTCTATGTGGCTCAGGGAAAATTACAGAATGCCTTTGACCTTCAGTCTCCTCCTTTGCAAATCTAGGTCAATATTCTAGTCTAATAAAGTGAGAATGTATATTATGTCTGATATTTACCTCTGTTGTCATCATGTATCACTCTATCACTTAATAGCTTTATCATATAAGGTTTAATTTTCACATTTCAGATATATACTTTGTTTTCACTAATAGAACAATATAGTAAAGGGGAAAGGGAGCAAGAATCTACAGTAATTGTAATTCCTGGGTTTAACACTTGATTTTTCCACTTAGTAACTATTTTATCTTAGACAAACATATATAGCAATTTCATTAACTATAAAATAATGATAAGATGCTTTGATGCACCTACCAAATCAGCTTGTTGCAAAAAAATGGATGAGAATTTTAAATGAAAGGATTGAGAAGTATATGAATAAAAGTTAATTTAGCTCCATCATATTCTATTTGCCAACGTTCATTATTTGAATATATGTACACAGGAGAAGATATTTCTTGAGTAGATCAAAATTACCTAAGTCACTCCACAGGAACCATTATCCTCTTTTCCATTAAAGAACCAAACTTACAATCTAGAAGTATGTTTGAAGCACTTCAACATACTTCTGCTAATCTGCCCAATTCTAGGAAATTTTAAGAGAAAAACTGTTTATTAAGAAAATCATTTCATTAACTAAAACTATCACATAAAAAGTTGTGTTAGGTATATGAGTCTATTTTTATCTTTTAGTGCTTTCACTAGGAACTTGAATTGATGAGTGAAATGGGAAAGAAAGAAGCAAAAAGACGTAAGAAAAAGAAATGCAAAAACAAGGACTGCAAAGGAAAGAAAAGAATTTCAGGAAGACAAAGGGAAAGAGCAGGTCTTAATGAAGCAACATAAAGAGATTTTTTTCCTTTGGTGTAGGAAAAATAGATGCAGGGATAAATGAAGCAACTGTGAAAACAGGGTAAAGAAAATGCACACGACAAGAGAACAAAAGAAAAAAATCAAAGCCATCGTGACAAGATAGAGGGAAAATAGAAAGAAATGGATCCACAGACAGATGTGAGATACATGTTAAATCTGTACAAGTCACAGACAAATAAAAGAAATTGTTTAAGAAGGAATAAAAACCTTAACATACCAAATTATTTTTTTTCTGCGTTTCACATAGATTAGTGAATAGTCTTTATCATTTGTACACTTCAGAAACCTTACAGGGCTCAGTTGTGAAATCTGGATATCAGCAGTAATATTCTTAAATTTAACTTTGTCATGGGTGGTGGTTACAGTAGGAAGCTGAGAGAGAAGGTAATATCATGACACTATCGTGGTCACAAACAGAAGGGTGTATAACTACAAGAAGATACACAACTTACTGACACTAAATCTAATAATTATTTGTTAAATGTTAATGTTTAAGTTTTATAATCTGCTTAACTCTTGTGAAATTCATCCCATGAAGTATTTTTAGTATTCTTGGTCAGGACACAGTTTAGGGGATCTTAAGAATTTACATGTTACTTTTACAACCCAACTCAATTAATGTCTTCAGTTTGTGAAGTACAACTGCATAAAGAAGTGTAGTTATATCATGAACAAGTTATATAATAAAATAAAAACTGAGAAAGCAGCATATTTCCCACCAAAGGAGGAGTGAAATATTCCACTAGTGATCTTTTAAACAAAATGCAAAACTAGCTCAAGTTGAATATTCTGAAACCGTACTCCTATCTTATAGTGTAATCTATGATGTGTTAATTTGTCTATATTTAAATGTTATGAGTCACTCATTTTAAAAAATATTATCAATTTACTATCTTACTTTAACCAGTAGCATTTTTGACGTGACTTACTATCTAAAAATAAGCCTCTAGGATCCATAACAAGGACCTTTAAAACTGCACAAATTTGTCTCTTTTATAGAACGCACAGTATGTGTATCACGGAGACTATGTCAAAGTGCAAAGACAACTGTTTGCCCCCCTCCAGAATGAGATCCCCTTGAGCAGCACTGCTGTGACGAGCTCACGCTGCTAGCATCACACAGTGCAAAGGCTCACTGGGAAGGGCAAAGCCAAAGACAAAGATCCCCTCGTTATACTCTCCCCGAACTAGTTTAGCTTAAATATTTATTAAGATATTAATTACCCCCCCCCCAGAAGTTAGACTTAAGACACCATGGGCAGGTTGTTGCTCATATGAAAACAAATTATTCTCTGGTAAAACTTACCTCCCAAGATGAAGACATTTTTTATAGTGTGCTATTAATTCAGCAGGTAATATGTTTCAGAATCATTAGGCTAGGCATACTCTCTCCTACAGAAAACATAACAGCATAATACTGTAGAGAAATGCCATGTTGAGAAGCTACATTGGACAGTTTTCCTCCTTCTGCACATAGGATGATAAGATTATTTTAGAGAATTTCCCTCGAAGTAATATATGACGTAAAAAGAAATAGCAGCTGCATCTGAGTCTTCTATAAAATGTCACAATGAAGTAATAGTGACCTGTTGTGTGATTTTCAATAAAAAAAACCAGAACATTTCCTCCAAGCAGACAAGTATGTGACGCAAATTGTTAAAATCTAAACATTGAGGTGTACTACAGAATAAACAAGATACTGTGCATGAAATAAACATACACAAAGAAAAGGGAATTCGAACAAAGGAAAGTGGTCATCTCACTTACTCTGATATACAACTGCATCATGTCCTTTTCTCTCTGGGGGTTACGATACTTCTCGTAGAAATCACGCCGCTTCTTTGTTTCTTTAGAGATTTTATCTTTTCTTTCCCTTTTCTCTGCGGGTTCACCTGCACTGTCCGAGGGTGACTGTACATGTGTCTTCGGCTTTTCTACTTCAATATAGTTTTCATTGGGATTCAGCACTATTACTCCATATCCTTCCTGTTTTGAAAAGAAAGAACGTAGCCTAAGTTAATCTTAGAGTCCACTTCAATTTGTAATAAAGTTTCCAAAATTTGATGAATTTAATCCAGTTATATGTTAAATAAAATATTCCTTTGGGAAAAATTATGGTTTAAAGTTTTCCAATAAAAAGTCCTAAGAAAACAGCTTATTTCTATTAAACATGCAAATAAGCATAACTGTCTATAAGAACAAAAAGAAATAACTGCAACACAAATATTATAAACCTTAAATTAAAAAATCAGACCTCTTAGAGTGCTAAAAGTGAAACAAATAAATGATCAAAGTATACTTTCAAATCACATTAATATTTATAATACATATTTTAAGAAAACAGGCTCACTGAAATTAAAGTTAACGATTCAAACTATATTTTTAAAAATTTTTCTTTACTACTTCCCTTTAATGAGAATTTTTAATTTTTTGAACAATAAAAAGAATATCCAATTTAAAAGCCGTAAGTCTGATCTAACATTCCACAAATGCAAATATTTCACAAATGTTTATATTACTAAAAACATAATCCCTATGTGTATCTTAGATTTTATTCATTTCTTTTCTTTCAGGAGGTTTGACAAATTATACAAAATAAATCTACATTACTATGATATATGCAAACATTTCTTTAATCTTGAAATTTCATGTTTGAAGTTACTATAATAAGTTCTTTTTATTAATAAATATTATTAACAGCTATACGCAAGGCTCCAAAGTTTAAAAATACAGTTTACTGAGCTCATGAAAGCTTTTCTCTCAGTTTGTTAAAACATATGTTCTCCTGTCTGATTTATTTCTAGCCAGGCAAAAAGTTTTATAGTTATAATTAAGAAGACTTTTGATATTTATAGCTGATGGGACAGTCTCACCATGAGAAGCCAGAGAGGGATAAACAATAACCAGTGACAAGCACGTGCAGTGCTCCTTTCTGAAGCTATTATACATCTGTCTGTTCTATTCAGTTCTGTATTGTGGGTGTTCTCCATTATGTCCTTGTAAAATCCCATAAGGTCAAACTCAAAGATGTTATATATTATGATAAAAAATACAAATTGTAGAAAATAAAACAAAACATTCACCATTACCAAAAAATATAGCTTTTCAAAATTATTACCATAGGATGCACTTTGAGGTTTAAATTTTATTTCTTTGCCAAACCAGCTGGAAGATTTTAAAAAACTGACAGGGGTAAAAACAAGCCAACATGAGCATGGATCCCGTTACCTTACTGCTAAATACACCATGCTGCTGCTCTTTCTATAGCTGATTTCACAAACTCCTTACAAACCTCATTGGGACCCCAAGTATCAGGTGATCATACTGTCTTAAAAGTATGGTTGTTTGGAAATTTTGAAGATCACCAAAGTTCTAATTCTAGTGCTAAGACTCTTACAATTATATGTGTGAATATATATATATATATATATATATATATATATATATATACACACACATATTATTTGTGAATATATATTCTATTATATATATTATATATATAATGAGTAGTATATAATAATATCTACCAACCGATTAACAAAATACCACACATTCTTCAACAGATGTTCAAATAAAACTTTTATATGAATAAATGTCCCTTCATGAAGAGCTTATCAATGCTTCATAAATTTGTTAATTTAAACATTTTGCTTCAAAGCACAGAGGCTTTTTGGTTTTTTTTTTTTAAGTTTCTTAGCTGATAAGTCAAAAGTTTTACCAACAAAAGATATTTTATTTGGTCCTGCTTCATTCTAATCTGTATAGCTATTCAAAAGTCTTGTAACTCATTGTGATCACTGTCAGATAGACAGATTGTCACTTGGTGATTTTCTACAGTTGGACACACTTGACTAGTTATTAAAATCACATTTGAAGAAGTTCCTACCCCTCTTACTTTTGCCTCTTACAACTTTTCACGCCCTTCTCAAATTTCAGCTATGACTTCTCCTCCCACTAAAAGTAAGTTAAAGAACACTGTTGCACTCTGTTAACCAGGGCGGAACAGAGGCATTCAGTGCATCGTCTCTGGTGTAAGGAACATAGTCAAAAAGGTCACCACAGGCCAAAAAGAAAATTGCCTCCTTACTCGATTTGGTACCGTGAGTAAGTGGTCTCCTGTCATGTTTCTTCTCTGCCTTCTCTGAGTGAATTGAACTTTAAATACACACACACACACACACACACACACACACACCCCTCATACCCATATACAAGACAGCAGTAGCAAATCCCAAATAGAGCTTCCCAACTCTTTTTTAAAAATTTATTTATTTATTAATTTATTAATTTACAGACCCATTTATTTATTAACTTAATAAATTGAGTTCATTGGTACATTTTAGGAATACATTATGATTACATTCCTCATTAGCAATTTGTAACTGTCCATAATTTATCTAGATGTTTATCGTTTCTTTCTTTTTTGGGGGGATACCAGGGATCGAACTCATGACCTCGCACTTGTGAGGCAAGTGCCAGAACCACTGAGCCTCAACCCTTTCTAGTTTTAAGGTTGAAAATAATTCTGCAGCACACTGTAAAGATAACATCAAAAATTTCCAATCTAAGGTAACAAAAGTGGACTTTATTATTGATATATGGAAAGCACTGTTTTTGCAGAATGAATAACTTCCAAAGAAAGGACAACTGAGCAGAGTTTCTATACACCAGATTACAAACTGCAACACGACTTCACAGCTTCAAATTTTATACATATTTTCATTTCAGACTTGACTTTTGACTTCAGTTTTTAGGAACTGAGAACTGAAAAATTATTGTGCTGACTTCATCTTAAATAGACTTTGAAAGCTGATATGTGCAGTCTAGGTAAGTATAAAAAACAGACACATAAATCATGAAAGAAGTAGTATTTGTCTGAGTTATTGATTACATAACTGAAAATTACATGACTCATTTGTTCAGTTTTATAAAGGCACAGTGCCAATTTTTCACTGAGGCATCAACAGAAGAAAATCATTCTATTTTTGATTCATCACTATATACGTAAGTTAAAATTTTTCTCATTTAGATTCAACGATGAATGTTTTTCTGTGAGCACCTAAATAATTTGGAAAGTATCTTTTAGATATTTCAACTTAATTAATGGTACTAAGAAATGTTCAAGAACATTTTTTGCAGAAATGAGTGCTCATTTATAAGTGTCTCTGTTGAAAATTCAATTGTCGTTCTTTAAAAAGCGAATATTTTTAACTAAAATTTTACTGATAATATATAACTGACACAACAGCCACACAGAACATTTGTAACTATTTTATAATGAGGAAGAAAGAGAAGGTACAACAAAATACACTACCCCATCTGCACTGGATCTAACATCAGGTACACAGTAAAACTTCATTTCCTTCTCCTTTTCTCTTAACAATGTAAAAAAAAAAAATTACTTCGGTAAAAGGATTTTGAAATGTCATCATTATATACATAGAAACTAAAGAGTAAGAGCAATAATATATCAACAGTTGAACTTAATTTTTAAATAAAAGCAATATAAGCTTGAAAGTTCTTCATATTCTTAGCCTTTCAATAAGCACACTACAAAATAAGTTAAAAAGTTGCTAAAATGTCCATTAAGGAATGTGCCTAAGAAGGTCTACAAAACTACACTACAAAATAAGGCAGTTAATATATGATCATACAAGAACCACGCACTGTTACTCTAAGATAGAATGCTTCATAATTTAGGGTTAGAATCTGAAATATTTTATGTGGAAATATTCTTTTTATATTCATTTATGCCTTAAGCATGCTAAATTTTGAACAGGATGAAAAGTTAGGCCATTTGAAACACACACAGAAAACCCGTCTGTTATCTGTAAACAAACATGATAAATCTGATTATCTAATGTTCTACAACTAAATAAATAAAACTTCTGGCATCTTTTATAATGATTTACTCAAATCAATTCCAATATCCAATATTTCAAGAGAGAAAGCACACATAAAGTTGTTAATTAACTCTTGGGTTTGATCACACCATCTACTAGATCAAGAAGGTGACCAAGACGACAGATATTGACAAAAGTAAGATTTAATTCCTTTCACTTCACTCTGATTTTTTGTATCTACAATAACAGTTTATTTTGAGACTGGTCTATATAATCTTTAATCAGAAATCCTCAAGAATTTACTGCTAGACATAGCATTCTATTCAGCACAAGAACTTTCTGTGGTTTAAATAAAATACACCGCCTCCATCCCTGTCTTTCTTTACTTCGAAATCTCTCAATGAACTTACTAATAACAAATAGTCTATCATTCACTCGACATATTGGGCTGGGGTTAGGTTTAAAACAAGATAGGTGATGCCCAACTCAGAGCCAACGAGGAGCACTAGCCAGAGAATGAAATCAATACAGAAATGTACTTACCAATAAGGATCTGCAAGTAGATACATTTTTAAAAACCTGATCAAAACCACACTATATTTGATCACAAATGATACCAAAATAAAAGCTCAAGATTTATCCAAGTTAATTTATTTATTAATTACCAACTATAAGGAAAATGGGAAATAGAGACAAATTCTGCATCGTTTCAAATTTCTTGCGGTTGGCTAAATGAAAGTCAGCTGAAAGTATTTGGCCTTGCAATATTAACCCGCCAATGCTCCAAGCCACATGTGCCCAGAAAGGGGTCACAATGGAATCCTCTAACCTATGGGACTACCCACTTTGGTCTTTGGGGAAAGTTTTGCAAGAGGTCATTTTACATAGATTTAGCAATCATATTTTTTTCAAGTTCAACATCCTGCTTGGTTTCAAAGAAGGTAAGTGTTCATCCTCAAGGGAAATGAAAGGCAAAGTGTTTTATCTCTACACTGCATCTGCCCATGGTTAAAATGGACAAACCATTGTCCATTCATCTTTCGTGAAAGATGTATGTTTTGTTTATTTTCAAGAAGGGTATGTATATGTCACTGTTGCAACATCCTAGGTGTAACAGTGAGATGAGGTCATGACAGCCAATCAGAAGTCACTAGTGAAGTGTTAAAGTAAACATAGCTGTAGGAGCTGCAGCTCTGCTTGAAAAATGCCCCCTCCATTATTTCAGCAATTTTCTTAAGACGTGACCTGGGACTGAAACAACTGAAACGTCACTTGACTTTGTTTTGTGCTTCTTCTCCACGTGCATTTAGGCAACAACATCCTGCTAATATTTTGTAAAATATTCATCAGCACCATCTTTCAACTTATAGCTTCCTGGATTATAATGCCATGTTTCATGATGGAGAAAAAAAACCAAAAACCCCATAATATGAACCAACACAGTTTATCCCAGTTAAGTTCCCAACTTCAAATAGCTCATCAAGTTAGTCAGTAAAAGAAAACATGCCACAAAAAGTTTTCAGGGGACCACCTGTTGTCTATTATTTTTACATAGCACTTACTCATAAATCATAACACAGGGTAATTAATCAAGCTGTCAAAGAGAAAGTCAAAGGTTACGTGGTAGAGTCAGAAGGTCATGCATGGGCTGATAGAGGTCAGGGTCACACTGCATTCCTCATTATCAAGTTGGGATGAGAGACGGCCCAAGCAAACAAAAGTGAAAGCAGATGGAGAAGTGAGTGGATAAAAAAAGAAAGAAAGAAAGAAAGAAAATTTCACAAACAAAAAGAAAAGTGAAAGAAGATTGTCAGCTGCCTTCAAATAGAGAATAGACGAGAAATACACTGAAATGTGCTCAAAGGAGCTCAAGGACATAAAGAACCTACAGTTGTATTAATTAAATTGCATATAACTTTTATTGGCCATTTTATCAGGGCATACTAAACAATATGAGAAAATACGTGTATGCTGTCTTTAGATTTTGTTAGGTAGTTTGCTCACGGTTAATTAAGACAAGGCAAAAATTTCCAAGAATGAAGCATCAGGTAGAAAAATAAAAAACTTATAATAACCTTCAAATGTTTCAGTGTTAAAAGTATAGATACAAACAGTTTTAAGCCATGAGACAATTTCTTGAGTGTGATACAAAGATAATCTGCAAACATAAATGCATCATAAAAGCCCCTTTGAATAACAAACAGTTATAAAATATTCTATTATTACGGTGGCCTGAATTAGATGCAGAATACTGTGCAAAATTAGCTGTCACCCTTTGCTCAAAATCTTTGTTAATCTCATTTTGAATGTTTGCAGCTTTATCAACACATGCATCAATGTCAGCTCCTTGGTTACTGAACCGCTGTAGTTGGAAGAAGATATAATTAAAATGTTTTGGCACAGAAAAGGTGAAATTGTATCTTCTCTCATTCCCTCAGGAGTCTGTAAAACATGAAGGATATATTGACAAACACACACCCCTGTCTCCAGTTCTGACATGTCAGGTCATCCAACTGCTGTTTATTTTAGAACATTCACTTTGCCCCCATTATCACCTGCTCTGTCTCTAACTTTTTCTAGGGTTGAAAACATTGTGTTGCTTAAACTTTACAAATTCATTGTGTAGTGATCAGTTTATTTCAATAAATACACAGCAGCATCACAAAATAAATATGAATCTTATTCACCATCAAGGGTGGAAATCAACATACTACACCTTCAGAAAATTTTCCATATTCTTTGCTTCTCATTTTCATAAAATGACATAGACATCCTCACAATTACACTTTAAAGTTAAAAAGAAAAAAAAGAAAAAACAGTAGTAACTGATTCTCAGACAATGGTAGACCGAAATCTCAGAATGGTTCCAGGGTACCCTATGGACATCTCTACTGCATGACCAACAGCAGAGCTGAATGGGCAAATTTCTCTTATGAACTGTACCACTCTATATGCTAGTCATTAATTTATGATTTAGAGTGCTGAATACAGTCCAATATACTCATGACTGCATATTAAAACCTGTTATAAAATTATGAAATATAACAGATATTAAATGTCACTAGTAGGCACATGGCCTTTCAAAATATTGTCACTTTGACCCAACTGTAAGGCATACAAACATATTCTTAAGTTGCTAGTCAAATCTGCTTTAGAGCTATCCCACATAAAATGCTACAGATCTTAAAACATGTCATTTTCATTTCCTTTTGTCTTCATTTAAAACACTGTATATTTAAAATAGCTTTGTTGTTTTTTCAAAAATATATAAGTCCTTTGCTGTGGTCTTAGAATTTCCTTGTAAGGATGGATACTTAATAAAGAAGTATAAAACTTTATTGTGTCTATAATTTACTAAATATTCTTTTCATGCAACAAATATTTAATAAGCAGCTCTGCCTACCATTGTGTGAGCACTGTCCAAGGAAGACTTAAAAGCATACCTGTGTCACCTTTCAAGATAATTCCATTCCATACAAAATTTCAATCGGAATAGAGTATAAATTTCTAAAATGCCTATATGGAGATATTGTATTTTGCAAGAAAAGGAAAGATGAAGAAAGAGAAAAATAGAAGAAAAACATAAGGATAAGGCCAACGTAGTTAGATTTTCAGGGATCATTAACCCTAAATGGTAAATTGTGTTTGCGTCTGTATTAATATTATTCAAATTTATACCAAGAAAATGAAAATGTACTCTTTCAGGATTGTGTTTGTGTATGTGTGTGTGCATATCATGCTGTACATAGTCAGGTATTTTAAAAATTTACATAATTTACTAATGCAAGAGAAAAGCTTCTATGCACATCTGCCTCGTAACAAACAGGTGCAACTGAGTACAGCTATGAATTTCCCTTCCCACAGTGACCTCTGTCAGAAGATCTTCTCATACTTCTTCTGCTAAATAATTTAATTACTTATGAGTTATGGTTTCTTTGTAACCTTTTAAATGACTAGCTCATTAAAATGCAAAAATATGCAAAACATGATGTCACTGGGTCAAACAGCTGTGTTGGTAAAATTATGGCTGTGAATGTCCCCAAGAACATGAAAATATTAATAATTTATATTGCTCATTAGATGGCAAAAACTCTTTAAACAGATTTAGAGACAGATTAATTTTATAATCACAAAATGCTACACTACCTCTTGGTAACAAATCTTTCTGCCATCTGTGACCCTTTGGTATACATAAAACATATAAAAATTCATACTGGCTTAAAATTTTTGCATCACAATGTGCACACTCAGGAGAAAAATGTCATGAGAACCTAAAATATGGAGGGAAGAGATTTTCCTTTAAAAATAGCTATTTTCCAACTTTAATCACAACTTAGTTTGCCTTGAAAGAGCCAAGACACTGTAAGAGCGAGTAGTTACTGTATGAGACCAGTCAACAAGTCATACTCCCGGAAAGCCAGAGCAAGACTTATCTGAGAGCTCATAAAAATACACGGCAGACTCCGGGTTGGGATCCTTTGTAGAGACCTCTCGGTGAAAGGTAAGAAATTGTGAACTCACACAAACGAAGTTCAGGTTGTCTCATGCCTTTCCCTAATGGGATTGTGATGGTGCTGGACGCAAAGGGTAGGAAATATCTCCCCAACTATCAGTTGTTTTAGACAGAAACATTTTCAGTTTAAATACATCTGGGCTAACAATCAAATCTGTGTTGTTCATCCAATGGCCATGTTTTTTGTCTGTTAAGCAA
>PVIR01007662.1:0-17500 GCA_004026965.1 Petromus typicus | reverse complement strand
TACGTAAGAAATGTTTTCTGCTTTGCAAGTCTTCCAAGTGGATATCAATAGGAGGATAAAAATAAGGAAAGAAGTGAGCATTTGAAAAGAACTTGAACACTGTGCATTACAGGATTTCCCTGTCAATCGTTAGGAATGCTTCTGCTTACCTGATGGCTATGCAGAAGTTCTAATTTTCCTGAGTTAAATTAGAATTAATTACTGCTACTGACTCCAAAGGCATAAAAATTGTTTAAATATTTACACTGAAATATATATTCTTTGCCTACTTTAATGGAAATACAAAGACAGTTTAGCACAAAATCCACAAAATAAAAATAACAAATTTTAGGTTATTTTTCTACATTACACCATAATGTGCTTTAATGTAAAACTGTAAACAACATACATCAACCAAAATATTTTATTGGAAGTCACAATTATTTTTTAAAAAGATGATAAATCTGTATAGAGAGATTGCACTGCTCTCCCTGAGAAATACAGAGAAAGATTTATGTAGCTATTACATAATTTGGTACAAAGATTAAATTGTTCTAATAACAATAAATGATAATACTAAAATTTTAAGTATATGACACCCAAGCTTTATTTATTTTAGAATGTAAATAAAGGCTAACTAGAAGTTTTAAATATATAATTGATGCCAGGTAGAAAACAAACATAAAAGTCACAAACTTTGATGAGCAAATATAAAACAGGATTCATCATTATTTTTCTCACTCTTTTTATAGAGTAAAATAATTTTAAATATTTAAAGAATATGTCATAATCTTCATGTTATTCAATGATAATCTACTTGTAAGAAATTTGCTTAAACAGATAACTGGAGAAGACATAATTGTGGCTACTCTAAAAGGAGTTGACCTTGGCTTCCAACAGAAACCACTCATCACAACTGTCACGTACAAGAAGATCCGCTACCATGTGAGATGCGTGCCAATGATTTAATCACTATCCAAGCAATTTCTGGAAAATTCAACTCATTTTCCAAAAAGAGAAAAAACTAAACCGAATAGTATGATAGTAAGTAAAGTGAGTTTAAATTCTAACATTTTCTTAAAACATGAAACTCAGCTTTCCATGGTTCTCAAGGTAAATGAAAAGTGAGCTCAAGAGATAACATCTCCAGGGGGTTTCAGCAGCTACAAGACATGCTCACTGCCCCCCTTCAGCTGAACACTACAGTAAGTGATTAAAAAAGCTGAAGTCTGGAAGCATAAACGTCCATATTCTACAGAATGCTAATTAAATGAAATTCTAAGAAGTGGTTAGAGCAACAGATCTTCAGTCTTTCAGGGCCTGCATACTTCAGAGCTTTTTCCATCTTATACAAGTTTAGAATACATAAAGCAAAGTATCAATTCACAAAGCAGGAGTGTTCCTACTATTCTGGACTCCAAAAGCAACAAAAAATCGTCTTTATTAAAAGCAAACTGTTCCCTTACAAATTTCGTGACCCAAATCTCATGACAAGTAAAAGCTACATCATAAAGACTACTCACTCTTCAAAATTCGTATTAAAATGTGTTTCCCTTAACTATTATTAGGTAAATATGGACTCAACATGATAGTCAAAACTCAAAATGATATATGGATTAAATGTCACACGAGAGGAATCTGTCGAATCCTTCTAGGTGAAAACACAATTGTACTCGTAGTGTTCCCACTCCCACCTGATCCTGTTTAAAAAACAAGGGATTGATGTTCTCAATAAATCAGCAAAAGGCCAAGCAGACTACAGCACTTTTATTCTACACAATTTTAAACTTTAAACGAAGTAGATTAAAATTAAGAAAGCCTGCTCGAAGAATGGCAAGCTACGACAGAAAAAACTTGTGCATTATAATGGAACATTAGGTTCTATTTTATGAAACAGAAGATTAATACTGTACTGGTTCTTTATAATTCTTTCATTGAAATAAAGCCAGACATTAATGCTAAAAAAAAAAATCTGGGGCAAAGATACTTGCACTTCTATATACAAAACCATCTTTTAGATTTTCCTACTACCACTGAGAATTAAAAAAAAAAAATTAACTACAGACTCAAGAAAAAAGCCAACGTTCAAAATGCATAAAGCACCTGACAGGACTAAAGGAGGCTCAGAGGCCATCGGGGATACAATGTTTGTTTTTTGTTTTCTGTTTTTTTTTTTTTTTTTTTTTTATCAAGGAGATGTACAGTCTATTCTTGTGGTTTCAGATTGACTAAAATTCTCCATTTCTTAACCTTTTGCTGTGCCATGTTCCCAGGTTCCAGTTAATCTACAAGTCCTGGATAATCCTAGTAATTACTAAACTCCAGGGGTTCATGTGTATTCCAGTGGAACCTTCATCTTCTTCTCCTTTATCCCCCCAACTTTTGACCCATATCATGAGATGAACACTGGTGTGATGAAATGAGACACTGTGACTTCCTGTTCTCTGAAACATATTGTTGTAGACACTTCTTTCTATTATCATTCTCTTTGTGTGTGACCCTCATATATTTTACTTCTAATCTATTTTCTGACTATGTAAGATATTTAGAAGTTCTTAGCTGAGTACAGTGGGGTGGCCAGACATTAAGCACAACTGCATCACCCACAACAAAGATGACGTATTTATGGTTTCTGCCTTGCTCTTCATATAGACCTGTCTTCCTCTGTTCTCTTTTCTTTGGTTCTTACAATCCATGTATTTTTTTTTTTCTTTTCTACGACTTCACTTTGTGTTGGCTAGTGGAGATCCTCTTAGGAGTAGTGACATACAGAATGTAAACAGGCACTGTCCACATGTATATCAAATAAATAAAGCTTCAAGTCAATCAAATTGCTAAAGAACACATTAATTTGGTTGCTTTCCTTTTGACTCAGTGTGACAATATACTTCAAGTAATTAATTTTAAACTCACATGCAAAAAATGCTGAAAGTTACCATGTATCCTGCAGAAAGTCTAATTCAGTATATGGCTGAAAAATGAAAAATAACAGATAATGACAACAGCAGCTGGGGATTTAGCTCAGTGGTTTCTGTGTCTGCCTCACAAGTGCAAGGTCCCAAGTTCGATCCCTGGCACACAAAAAGCAAGCATACAAACAAACAAACAAAAATTACTGAGTGCTCACTATGTAATAGGCACATTAAGCTCTTTGCATGCATTATCTCTTTTAATTATCTGCAAAGCCTGTGAAGTAGAGACACTGTTGGTGTCCTTACACCTGTTAATACAGTAAGAAGTGCTGGGACTGGAACAGAGTGCAGCTGAACACCGAATCTCACACTGCTGAGATTGGGTGATATGCTACAAATTGCTTACTAATTTTACCAAATCCTAAGTGGTCCCTAATTTTAATTATGATTATCGCTTACTGCTTTCAAATTCTCAAGCAACAAATATCATTCTATGGCACATACAGATTGATGGCATCTGGCATTAGTTCTGTAATGACCATATGTTACCCCTAGGGGTCAGATATATTTTAAAAGGTGAAATTAAAAACATTTGGTATCCATTAGCTAAAAAAATCACCTCACACAGCAAAAACAAGTATCTACCAATGATCCCTGTCACTCTGATAAAATGTCAGCTTTTGAGCGAGTATAGAAGGGTGGATGAGGTGCTTCAGATATTCTTTACCAAGGCTTCTAAGAAGATCCCTATAAAAACTGTCAGTAAGTTCTTTTCAGTACTATGAGTACTTTTCAACTTTTTTTGTGGAAGGAAAAAAAAATAGCATATGTATAGACTTCTACAAACAAAGTTTGATTTTTCAACCTTGCATTGCTGCACTAATTTTGAAAGTGACTTACTGTACAAAGGAAGAACAAGTTATTTTGTTTTAGTTTGCATTTGTAGGAAGAGGCAAAAAATGAAAGATATGAATTGGAGCCACAAATGTCCTGCTGAACTTCAGAAGTCTTCACAAAGTTATTATGGAGGCCAGGACAATAGTTTCTTTTAACATGAAATAATGAGTCCACAAACTGAAGACGATCCATACAGACAGGTGCTGAGGACCACTTAATTACAATATTATTAGGGTTAACAGGAAAGATCAGTTAAATGACATATGGTAGCTTAGTCAATATTAACATTTTCATCTTAATGGCATTGTTATAACTATACTTGTTTTTATAAATGGCTTGCATTTTTAATGCCTGTATTTATTAATTTAATAGAGAAGTAGTTTGAAAAAAGTAAATATTAGCATAGACATTTTTATACAAAACACTGTTTAGATATAGTAATTGGGTGTATTAGAAAGAAACCGTTTGTGTGAGAACAGAGTATTGACAAAAGTATAACGTGATTACTTTCAAGAAAGCTACACAGTTAATTATATATAGTTAGTGATTTTAAAATAACCAAACCAATATAAACATCTCTTTCAGAGGTCTGTTTATCAATTAATCAATAGTTTCTGAATTACAGCTACATGACGAATATGATGGCAAGCATAAATTAACATTGCAAGTAATAATATGGTATGATGTGTGAAGCTAGCATAGTAAATACTTTTTCAAAGAGTGATTATTTTGAAAAACAAAAAGTCTTTCATTGTTGCCTTTTATCTTTATTTGAGGAAAGAGCTTTGCTCCTGATCATCTGATAAAGTTATAAAGTGTCAAAAAAGTAACTAAGTAAATTTCAAATTTCAAATGACAAATGCTATTACTAAAACATACTGTATATGATTCTGGGGGTCAGGTATCAAGTCATGGTCAAATCAGTAACAAAATAACCAAATTTTTTAAGATGGAAAAGTACAAGCACTAATATTCATATAAATTCACAAGCCATAAAACTAAGATAACCCAGTAAATGCAGAGAAGGGAAACTGAGTAATGATGTATAAAATGAAAGTCTGTTTGTGAGAGTTGGTTTTCATTGTGAAATTGTGGGGTCTGTTTGCTCCTTGAAGAAGAAATGTCACAAAGGTAGTGACAGCACTGGTCACAGGACCTGAAAATAACCAGGGCCCCACGGTCTGAGAACTGCTCTTACTCGTATTACACGGTCCCTGGGACCCTTTCGAGCTCAGCCTCTTCCGTTACCCTGTATCTCTAGAAGCTTCAGTGCACCTACATCTCCTCCAAGCTGGAGAAAAGGACGGGCCCTTCACATTGAGATGTAAAGGCATCAGGAGGCTAACCACTCAAAACTATGCGACCACATTTGAAAACAGTAATTCTTCCCTTTTACATTCTGAGTTCTGAATGAACAGAAATAAAAAAATTACAAGATGTACACTCACAAGAAAAGGTGAGATTTTTGGAAACAAGACAATTTCAAGAATGAACACAAAGTAAAAAAGAAAGCAAGGTAAAATACCTATCTTCTTTGGAGAAACTTGAGAATGCATACAGATAGAAAAGGGGTACAGAAGTGCACAGCAGAATCAGGGTACAGACAAATACTCCAGGGAAATCTACACACAACTTCACTTCCTCAGACCCACAAGCTTGGCGAACAGCCATCTTTTGTCCAGTTGTTTGGAAGCCGCTATTACTGTAGGGGCCTAAACAACAGGGTGCTCATATATATGCATTTGTTAAATTTCCATACTACTCAAGCACATACTACCTATCTCAAGTACATTGGAAGATTCTTAGACATTCTGAAACAAAAGCCATCCAGCTATGCATCACTGATGATCAGAAACGTTCTGGTTCCTTTGCTACATGTTCAAGCATAAGTATGTGCAATATACAGAACTAGCAGCCACTGCACTAAGAGTTGGAAGTGGAATATGATAGGTTATTTTTAATTCAGATGTGATTGGGGTACAATCTTGGATAAGCTTATACCCTGAGGTATATTTCAGTAAATAACTGTACTTGCTTAATAGTTTCTAGGGATCATGATTTCCAGTGATAAGAACAAGACTGGTATGAACATATGAAAGATTACAATTTCTGAAAGTGATACTGGGAATAATAAAATAATATGAAGAATTAGTGAGTTTAGTTAAGTGTTTTAACTTTCAATCTGTGAGAACCTAAAATATATTTGGAAAGGCATCTTATCAAGAAGTATTTTACAGGAAAGAAAAAATGGCAATTCGTGCAAATTCAAATGGAGTAGGTAAGATATTAACTATAAGAATTATTCACATTTATCATATTATACATTAGGAGTGAAAAATGCTAATCGGTTTATGGTTATTTCTATTTTATTAAAAGGAAGAAATATTCTAAACAAATCACATCAAAACCATTCCTATAAACCAAACATATAATGATTATGGCAAAAGAAAGGCTACTCTAAATGTTATTCAGTTTTTAATCTAAATAAAATCAGACTTGTAACAGTTGTCTGATTAAAATAGTACCTTTGTGAAGAAATATTTTAGTCATATATTTGCTATTTAATGGGGATTTACTAAAAAAGTGAATAGTAAGTATGCGGATTATTTGTTCTACTCTCTAAAGGGTAAATAAAGCAGCCAGGGCTTGAGATAGGGTACAAAGAACGTTTCCATGGTTACATGCTTTCCCATATCAAATTAGAGCAGAATTTGTGTACAAGAGGTTTGTTGACAGCCTACATAGGCCATAAAAAGAATAGAAGGCTAGGAGTTTGAAATCTAAATATATGCTGCAAAGTCTGTTGAGAGAAACTTGGGTGAAGAAAGCAGCATCAGAGGAGTAGCAGATTAGTTAAAGAGTATCAGATGTCATTTTGTAAAAAGATGATTTTTTTTTTCGATGGGGCTTGTGAAAGTCTCTCTAAATGTATGATTAGCTACCCTTTTCTTCATTGCCACAAAGACACCTCAATCTGGTGTCCACCCAAGCTATTAAGAAGAGCCATTATTTGGCATGCAGCTAGGAGCATCGGCATCACCACCTGCCCAGTCTTGCAGATGTCCCTCTACCATATTCAGCCTCTAACATGGGGTCTTCAAAAAGACAGTTAAGGGGCTGTTCCTGCACAAGTGCTGCCCAAGCACGAGCTTTGTTGTACACCTGCCTCTATTATTCTTATAGCCATTTAGTAGGAGTGAATTCTCTCTTCAGTACATGTTGAAAATTCAAGTTGAGCTAAATACCATCTTATAAATTATAACGCGGTCAGATGTATGGGTGGAAATTTTTCTTTATCCACTGGCAAGTTTCTGGACATTTGTTACACTTCCCATTTTGTGAAACAGCCCACCTAGGACTACGACATTTTATTCACATCTTCTGTATTTTTACTAGAAATAACTGGAGTAAGCATTAGGATATCACTATATAGTTACTAGATAATGAATAAAAACTACTACTGTTATTCAGTTCTCTGTTAATATTATCAGGTGTCAGTAAGAATGAAGTGGAAAATGTTATAAATAAAATAATAAAAACTTGTGAAAGCTAGAACATAAACATATAAAACATAACTCACATGTGACAGAAAAAGTCTATTCTCAAAAGCAGGGCACACTAACCCTGCTAGTTTTCCTGTTATGTGTTTTTCAGTAAATACGGTGGATAATAACACAAGGTATTGGTGTTCTGCTGACAGTTAAGTGGATGGACGAAAGCTGATCACAGGATATGGTAAAATTTATTCAAAGGAACATAATACACAAGTGAACAAAATGATCATCAACCCTTAAATTGAGAAAATAAATAGTCCTTGTCAGAGGAGAGTATTGAAAGCAGGGACTGTATAGATAAATGAGTATAACATCTGCTATGGTTAGTGCAGTGACTTGTACTTTAAAAAGCAAAAGGGAAAATGAAGAAAGCATAATCTTTCCTTCTCAAGTACAATCCAACCCTCGTGTTTCAGTTTTAATTTTGTCCTGGTTAGATTTTTAGTGAGTGCTTCCAGAACGAATGATCAGAAACTTGGGGACACACAAGCAAAGCAAGTTTTTTAAACAATCAGGCAGGAAAGCAAAAGCATGCAGGTGCCAGGTAGACTACCACTGCGCGCCTGCCAGCCTAAGAGGAAGGGCAGGTGCTAAGCACCGTGCTCACGCAGTGGTCACGTGTAATGGTGGCTCGGGCAGCACAGACGATGGCGCCACTGCACCAGGCACGAGACAAGTAAATTACTGCCTCCTGGGGAACAAATTCTACTCTCCAATAAACACTGGTTGACAACACCCAACATGCCTTAAGGAAACTTGATTCGACTGACTCTCTCCTCTCTTTCTAGAAAAAGGTTAAAAGACAGGCTGTCTTCCTTGGATGACGCTTTATGCTTTATGCTGCAGAAGGTTTTAAAAATCTGTGTAATGTATTAGAGTTGTTCTTTTCAAGGTAGGTAAGGAACACGGCTAGAGTTAAGAAATCTGCCCTACCTGCGGTCTCTGTTCTAATTCTATGTAAGACAAGCAGTGGTTGAATTGCTTACGTCAATGTCTATTTGAGAGTAAGAAGACACAGGGAATACAGAAGAAAGACACTACTCCACAACCTCATAGCCCTGTATCTACACGTCCCAGTGACTCCATAACTTAACACAGATGTAAATAAGTTAGATAAGCATTAGAAAGCATCCATAAAAATGACTTACAAGTTGACAAAAGTAACCATCACAGTTAAACAAGTAAGTTGCAACACCCGGCCTTCACACATACTAATACGGAAATGTAATTTTATAAACAAGTGGGCAAATGTTCACATAGTTTCCAGTAAATAACAACTGGAAAAGTATAAGATAATAATGTTCAAAATAGAAATAATGATTTTGAAATATAATTTAAATAACATTTCTAGCATATAAATACCAAAACTGAACTCTTAAACTTTTTTTTTTCCACAGCTATAAGTTTTTCTTTATTAGTAAGTTTTTTTTAATTGAAATCTTTATTGGTACATTAGATATACACATCATGATTGCACTCCACAATGGGGATTTGTACAGTATAAGACACAAGTTAATTCTCATTTCTTCCCATAGCCCTCCCCACCTTACCACCCCCCCATATACATAAAATTTGTTTCCTTTTTTTTGTTATAATCTCATTATTTTTCCCCCTTCAAACTTGAATATTAAGTTACATTTAAAATTTCAATTTTGGGTGCTAGCAGTACCTAAAAATTAATATCAAGCTTTTTAAAGTTATCCTTTTAAAATTCAGTTTACTCTTTTAGTCTCTAACAGCATTCCTGGCTATCATGTGAAAAATGGAAGTAAAACATTTTGCAGATATATTACATACACATATCACATGCATACAAGCATATGTGCATGCACACGTGCGCATACACACAAAACTCATTATTTCAATGACATTATTCCAGTTTCTTGATTTACTCCAGAATAAAAAAATTTAAATGTTATAATTTTGCCAAATTCCATTGCCTTTATTGTTACTTTAGCCACCTACTTTAATAAAGCTTTTTGTAATACCATATTTCATTATTATTTATGTCACAAGAAACAGCTGAAAAGACCAAAGTGAAATGTTTACTAGACAGATAATGAAACAAACACATATATGAACTGACAAGGCAAGTCTTTCCATACATATCTTTTAAAAGACATACATATTTGTCACTCAAATCAACAAAGCATTGACTATATTAACTAATACAAAGTACCTCACTTAGCTTTCCATATGAATTTTACATTTCTCTTTCTCTATTTTAAAAAATTAATTTTATTGGTACATTTTAGACATATATAATGACTACATTTGTCATAGGAAATTTGTACTTGTACATAACATTTCTTTCTCTCTCTTTTTCTTATGGTACTGGGGATCAAACTCGGGCCCATGTGTCTTTCTCTATATTTGAACCAATAAACCACCAGATGTGTGTACACACACACACACACACACACACACACACACACACTTTTTAATTAGCAACATAAAGCCTACAAGCTAGAGGTAACGGAGGGCATAAACTGAAGTTAGATTCAGAAGAGGTGGTTTCTATTTCCACCTTTGTCCTTCATTCACTGTCTATGGCATCTCAAGCCAATCCTCTAAACATTCTCAGCCTCAGTTTCCACATCTGCACAGCAGCCTTAATGACCACTGCTGCTACTCTGCCTAAAATAAAATGGGCAAATGTAGGGAGCATCTTGTTAAACTTTTTAGTGCTTAGTTTTATCCTGGCCTAATAAAATGTTTAAGTCATCCAAATTTTAGAAAACAAATTTTAGTATATGCTATTTTCAAGTTAAAATGAAGTACTTTAAAATTATCCACACCTTTACTGAATTAATACTGACTTAAGTAGACATGTAGTAACCAAAAAGATAAGCTGTTTCCGATAACCCCAAGGACTCTGGACTCTGCATGTTGGTGAGCCACAGGAGACTGTAGAATTTTCAGAGGAAAAAAAATGGGTCGACAAGAAGGGGCAGAGGCCTCACGAAGTGCTCTGCTTGCCTCTGCAACAGTGTGGTCACTCTTTCCTCTCTGTCCTTGAAAATGATTGCAAAACCTACGTTTTCTTTGAAAAGATTTTGGCTACTCACTTTCTCATGCTACTACTATGTGAAGACCCACGTAAGTGTGCAAGCAGACACAGAGTTACCCCAAATTCAAACTATGGCTCAAACTAGAAGCTACTGTGGGAGGAAAAGGCAAGAAGCCTGCTGCTTACACTGGCCCAGCCAGTGGCTGTGGGAGGCAGCCAGAGGCGGAGGAGAAAGTGGGGTCCTCTGTGTGACACCCTGCTGAGAGAGCACTCCTAATGAGGTCTGCTCCAGCGCAGGATTAATTTTGATTCTTAACTATAACAGCTTATGAGTCTGAGAAATAACAACCAAGAAATCTATACATTTTTAAAAAAAGCTTTGGGACAAAAGAGGAATCTGCATCATTTTAATCATATACAGTCAAGAATTATTTTCAGATGATAATATTTATATTCAAAGCAACATCTCTCAAATTATTCCACAACTCTTTCAACTGTAGCAGCATTATCTTAAAATATTATTCTTTTCTGAGATTGCATCATTTATACTACAACAGGATTTGGACAGTTTGGTTTACAGACATGAAATTCAGAAACCCATAATTTAAAAATATTTGGTGAATCATTTAATATTTCCTAGAAAAAAGGCTGTCATTTACACCAGAATATTATACATGGCTTACACATACCTTATAACCCAGAAATGCAAAATTGAATTGTTTTTTGTTTTTTGTTTTAATTTTCTCTTCCATTTTTTCAAGTAACATCAAAATCTGCCGACTGTATAGGGGGAAGTAGTTTATGTTTTGTTTTAAGATTATTTTTTCTAACTTACATTCTTAAAAAAGATGTTTATCATGGTCAAATTTAACATTCCAGAAAAACTATTTGGACACAATATATTTAACAGAAAAGTTAACATTTACTACAATATTCACATGAACCAAATTTTAAAACTACATACAGAGATTCCAAAAAATACACAAAGTACTCAATAAACATTTTGACAAATTAAACAAAAGCTGAATACTGTGTAAGAACATAAGGGATTAGGCTATGGTCCTCCGGACAAAGCCCAGTTTTTATGTTTTATAGACATTTTCCAGATATTAAGCTAGAATAAAATATTAGCAAATGACTTCAAATATTATTTTAAATTGAAAATACATACACAAACTATTGGCACTAACATTGTGAAATGTGTCTCATTTCAGGAAAATTAAACTTTATATTTGATGGCAGCATTACTGAAGTGAAGTCATAGTACAGAAGTGGCACTTTACTAACAACTGGAGTCAGTCAAACCACTCTGTAGGCGTCCTGAGACCTGTATGAAGCCCTAAACAGTACTGTCATCTACTCACTACACTTTACCCTTCGAATTTCATCATAGGTTTTAGAAGTAATTTTAAGATAACGACGAATAACACTAGTACATATTACCTAAGACATTTCAATTTTATGTAAAGAGATTAACTAAGGAATAAGTGGAAGAATTCAAATCAAGATTAGGCGTTATCACGGTTAAAAGAATCCTCTCCAGGCTATATATATTGCCTCTCTACAAAGTCAACTTTACTCCATTAAAAAAAAATGTAAAAGCTACTGTATGAAAATTGAAGACTGAAAAAGTTGACAATTCATCTTCTAAGAATTTTGCTAGAATGAACAAAATATATCCTAAATTTCAAACTTAAAGACAATTTTTTTCTGACAAATTGACAAAAATTTTGATAAGTCTTAATAAAAGACAGCTACTGTAATAGAAAAAATTATTTCTCTAAATTTACAAACACAATTTTAATTATATAACAAAAACAAATGAATATCTGGAAAAATCATTACTTCATATTTCAAAAAATAATTCGCCATAAAAATATTTAATGGTCATACCAGTAAGTTTCCCTTTGCTAATGCGCCACTTCAGTGGAGAATATATCAGTTCGTCATATTGAAAATTATGAACATACACAAAGTTAACTTTTAAATGATAGCTACATTAAATAAATTAGATGACCTATGAGTGCTGCTATGATTGTTTTTATATTATAAAGGAACCAGAATTAACAACGGTAAAAATGCCAAATCTTGAAAAACAAAAACCTTAAACTGTTGATACTCTCACAAGCTACCTATTTGGACACTACAGAAATAATGGTCCCCACCCTGAGTTCTTCCTTTGCTCAGCTCCCAAACAAACTCTGTTTCTTCCCGGTGACCACCTCTGCCCCCTGCTGCCCAGAAATTAGTCTAACGTTTTAAAAGAGAAGAGGTATGTACAACTGTTAGAGATATAAGGCAATCTTTTATTCTTGCTACTGTTTTCAAAGTTCTAAAATCATCCACTGAAAGAAATTTAAGATTTTCCTTTTCTACTAATACTTTTATTTTTTGCCTGTAGAAAAAAATAGCAAAACTATAATAGAGCACCCCTACATAAATTATAGTACCAAGAACAAAATCAAGGTAATTCTTTTTTACCAGATGGTATATAATTATATATGGAACTTTTTTAAACCTTTAAAAAGCCATTTAAAATTTCTGCAAAGAAAGATAATTACCTATGATTAAAAAAATGACTAATTCTTAACTATTCAAATCTAATGTGATGAAAAGAATTGCACAGAAAGAGGACAGGTATTCACTATATAAATGGTAAGAAAACCTGACTTCTTTGCATTGCAATATATTCAAACATTCGTAGCGACACTGATAGCTAATACAGCTGTATATATTCTCTAATGAGTAATATATATGCCAATGATTTCATTTGTGTTTTACATTTATCCAAATATGCTAGAATAAAAAACCCACAATGCTGTATGAGCCATATGGAGCAGAAATATAATTCTTTACAGATGAACTTGAAAAATATATCTAACGCAAAAGACTGAAATACTGAAAAAAGCATGCATCAGTTTTTCTTAAAAATTCAAATACATGTCCTTTTGCAGTATGATTCTTAACTTCTAAGCTAGTTAAAGTGGTTTTACATGGTAAAAGTATTTTATTAGGCACAGTAATTAATGCATTTTTCAGACTGCTTAAAAGAGATGGAACAGGACACAAAACTAAAAAGCCACTTATATTTTAGTAACAAAAGAGCTTGGTAGTACATATTATTCTATGTTAGTTTTTCACCAGACACAATTGACCTGATCAGAAACAGAACCTTCTAAACATTATTCAGATGTAATATGTTTAGTACTGTGACATGTAACTAGCACAAAAGCTCTTCCTTTAATCAAGCAATCATAATTGTCAACGCATACGCAAGGAATGAGACCTAAAATATAGTTAACATTTTAAACTACAGGGAAAAAACACATTATTTCATATGCCATGCACTCAAAAAGACATTTCTATTACAATTTTCTTGCTGCTATTGTGACAGGTGAAAAAATTCGAATAGGTTCCGAATCATACGTATTCAGCTTTTTGTGAACATCTATAAAACATAAAAACAGTTTAATGTTCATTTACAACCAGAATCCACATTCCAAAGACCCATCAGAATGTGCTGCTTGTGAGCTGAGTGGCACTGACAGTGTCCTCCAGCTCGGCTTCCCGGTCTCCTCCTCGCTCTTTAACATTACTGTAAACCGGGACAGTCCGTTTCTTCCTGCTGGGTCGTGCTGACTGCAGCGTCGAGGACAGGATGAAGCTGACTGTAAAGACACCGAGAACTGCCTCGTGCAGCCTGATAAAGTTCAAAGTACTATCTGCACGACAGAAATTCAAACCTCAGTAGCCATGACACGGGCAGGGACGACCTGATCGGAAAGTTTATTTTTATTTTTTTTAAAGCCTCAGAATGTACTGTCAATTTAAATTGGACCCTTCCAATTTTTCCCTTTGTGGTTATTTATCTGAATACATTTTGCTAAGATTAATAAAATATAAATAAAGCAGAACACAAATCGTTTACTTAGACCAGTTTATTCTCGTGTGATTCTTGTATATGTTCTTATAAAAATGACTTTATTAAAGAACAAAACTTAACAAGTAGGAAAGAGCTTGGAAGAAAGCTTCTTTGGAAATCTGTGAAAAATTGTACAGAACTACTGAACTGAACCAAAACAGCAAGTACATGGTTAATGCATTCTGAAATATTCTGAGGTAGAAAGTTGACAAGGCAAAACAGGAGATTTGTCTTTCTAAGTTCACTGAGTGAGACACGCACACCGAGAGACCCACACGAGCGCATTTCACAGAAATCAACCCCTGACAATGTTCTGTTTTAATCCACATGTGAGATGTGAGTTATTGTTGGTTACTCTTCTGGGTCTTTGATCTTCCCGGCACTCAGCTCACTGTGAGCAGGCTTGGGTGGTCCCCATCAGGGCTCAGTGATCACTGCTCTGCCTGGGCTGCCGCGAGGGATTCTCTTAACCGTGTTCTCAGAGGCATCTGACAACTTCATCAGCTCACTCGGGCCGTGCCCGAGAACATCTCTGCAGCACAGTTACCCTTTCTCAAACAAGCACACTTTGGTAGTTGACTCAGAACAAATAATTATATGAGCACTTCAGATGTTACACTCCATAATAAAGTCAAAATGAAGAGAAATTTCACATTATGTATAAGTCAGGACTTGGTTTTCATGTTCGGACTAAAAAAATCAATTTCGGATTGATTTTTGGGTATATATCGTTATTGTCAGAGGATTAATTGATGAATTTTTCATTTGATGAGTCAAGTGGAATACAGCTCTGCACACTCAGTGAGCAGAATTCTAATATACTCTGCTTCTACACACTCTGCAGTAAACTCATCCATTTTGATATTTTATCATGATTTACTGTTACCCAAAAGTGCAGAATAAGGCTCTACACTGATGCAAAATGTCATTAGTACCGTGAATACTTTTGTACTTCAAGATTATAAAATTCAGATAATTTGAATTTTGAACATGGGGTCATGCTTTTTGAAATGTATTAAGCCTGTGTCTGATAATAATTGACCATTCTGACTTGGTATTTCACAAGACCTGAATCTCCACTGTGTAGTTTCTTTGATTCAGCTTACCTAGAGAAGTTCTGCAAAGCAAATACAATAACCCCGTAAGGGTTACCATGCTACAGTCTGCAGCGTGAAACTGGACAAAAAAACTATGGCAATTTTATTTTGTTTTCAACAGTCGCATTCCTCTGATTCTTCTGAGCAGCAAAAATGTTAACAGGCCTAAATAAAATATTTTCAAAAGACAAATGTATCTCATTGATCAAATGACATTTTTGAAAAAGTTAATTTCAAATTTCACAGTATGCTTTTGATTACTCCATAAGGATAAAGCAATCCATTCTTCATAGTCCTATGTGGCACAGCACATCTTAGAGTGAGCTGTGTGTCCCAGAGCTGATCTGCCACATTTTTAAGATCTTTTATGCATTACTTCTCCATGTGCAATAGGATAGATCTCAAAAGTGAAAAATTTTATAAACATACTAGCTTACATTACGGATTCAGACTGTCATAACTATATCTAAGTTCTTTTTTCAAAGATACCCCCTCCGAGTTTGGTTTGAGGTTATTTTTTCCAGTGACATTTTACAATCTTTATTTCCCCTTCATTTTCCCTCTCCACCCTTCTGTCTGGTGCTAAGTCCTTACCCTCACTCTAAGGCTAGTGAGAGCAGATGTGGCGAACTGCTCTCCCCCGATCCACTCAGCTCCATCTTCCTACAGAGGTTGCATTTGTGAGATGCTCCAGGGAGACAGGCTGAACAGCACCTCCTGGATTTCAACTCATCAGCCAGATTCTCATAGGTATGGTGATCTGAGTCCCCAGTGCTGGGAATTGTCCTCAGAGAACTATCAGCATCAAGGACAGACATCGCAGGGTCACATCCAACCACGACTAACAACCTCCTCCTCTCTTCCTGCAGGCTTCCTCTTTTCTACCTGCATGACCTTGTCACTTCCCTTCATTACGTTGTCCTCCTTGGACATCAGACCCAATAATGACAGCACCACACAAGAGAACAGCACGGAGCCCGAGCCAAATGAAAACCTGCCTCTGTCAGTCTGCAGGCCTACTGCCTGGCTCCTCACAAACGCGTAAGAGACAGCCTGGGCTCTCTGAGTGCTGACTGTCCAGGTGCAGCACTGTCCCCCCAAATCAGACTCTTCTGAGTTATACCTTGCTGCCACATAAAATGCCCTGACAGTACAACTTTTCCAAGCACTCCAAGTAATGTTCTTTTTTTTTTTTTTGAGACAAGGTCTTGCTTTGTGGTTCCAGCTGGCCCTGAGCTCAGCCTCCAACTCACATCACAGCAATCCTCCTGCCTCTGCCTCCCGAGTGCTGGGATTACAGGCGTGAGCCACCACGCCTGGCACTGTGGTATGTGGTACTGGTTGCTGCTGGGCGTGAGTCTCCACGCCCAGTATGGTATGTGGTTACCAAGCATCGAACCCAGGCCCTTCCATTTGCAAAACAGGCGCTGGAACCACTGAGCCAAATCCCCAGCCGCCAAGTAATGTTCTTGTGGTTAATTCAAATGAGTTTCTTCAATGCATACGCTGACACGAAAACTAAAATTTGTGACAATATGCTCACTATTACTTCTAAAAATGCTATACTAAAGCTGCATGTGAAAGAGCAATGTTTCTTAAAATTACTACTGATTGCTGTAACATTGAATAACTTTAACTTCAATAATTTGAAGCAAAATGAGTTAATAATACACTAGAAACAGTTTGATTTCAAAGTATGCAACAAACATCAACCCATATTTTTAAGATTGTCTGCACAAAATGACAATGACAGCAACTTCCTCTTTCTAAACAAGAACATGCACCCTGAAAGGGCAGATGCCCACGGCTCGGAGGACAATCCAGATCACTCTTCCCACTCAGGACCGTGCACAGGCAGGAGACAACCCCAAATCTGATATACAGGCGGCATCTTACTAGCTGTCTTTTTTTTTTTTAATCTTTATTGGTACATTAAATATACACATCATGATTGCACTCCATAATGGGGATTTGTACCAATATAAGACACAACTTAATTCTCATTTTTTCCCATAGCCCTACCCACCCTACCACCCCCCATATACATAAAATTTGTTTCCTTACTTTTTTGTTACAATCTCAACATTGTCCCCTTTCATGTTATTTTACATTGAGCATTTTCTATTTCA
>PVIR01007661.1:46399-60224 GCA_004026965.1 Petromus typicus | reverse complement strand
TTGTGGTTCAGGCTGGCCCTGAGCTCAGCCTCAAACTCACATCACAGCAATCCTCCTGCCTCTGCCTCCCGAGTGCTGGGATTACAGGCGTGAGCCACCACGCCCGGCACTGTGGTATGTGGTACTGGTTGCTGCTGGGGTGAGTCTCCACACCCAGTATTGTTATGTGGTTACCGGGGAATCGAACCCGGGCCCTTGCACTTGCGAGACAGGCGCCGGAACCACTGAACTAACTTCCCGGCCCAGTAGTGAGTATTTTTAAGAATTTCTAGTGATTGCTGTAAAACACATGGATATGCATCTAATTAATTTCATTTAGAAGGAAAAAGACCTCATCAACCAATTGTTATCTGTTTTATCATCTTGTTTTTTATTATAGATTATTTAGTTCTAAGAATTAATCAGATACTGCTGATGTTTGGCAAAGAGCACATTGAGTTCATATGTACAAAGGTGGTAATTGTGTCTTGTATGATATTAGTGATACAAGTAGAAAGCACTGAACTAAATCCTTGATTTACCACTTATTTACTTTGTGACCCTATGCAAATTATTTCACTTTTGGTCATCTATAAAATATCTCTATTCACATATATATAAACTTTCAATGAAAATGACAGCCTTTTCCTAGATAAGTTGATTTAATTACATACAGCACATTAAACAAAACATATGCAATTTACGTGTATGATTTTTTCCTTTTCAACAAACATACTTTGAGCCAATTCTCTTTTCCTAGCATACACACTGTCTAGGTAACTTAGAATTCCTTCTTTCATCCTAGGATTGAGTTTGTGTTTTAGGAATTTATAAACCTTACAGGATGCTATCTCTTTGTCGTAGGGTTCTGTCCTCTGTCTAGCTCATTCCTTTAGCTTAGAGCTAAGTAGTGAAGTGGATATCTTTGAAGGAGAAAGGAAATCTGACTGTATTGCTTATATTACCTTGGTTCCTCTATGTTTAAAGGAGGATGATGTTCCCTCTGATAATGACAGTGGCATCTGCATGAGCCATGAGTCCTACCCTGCTTCTCCCTAACTCAGGCCCTCTGTTTCTAGGGGTTGTCCAAATGCCTGCCATTTTCAGAAGTCCCCCGTGGTTCTTCCAAGCCTAAGCCCTCTGATCTCCCTGTGAAGAAGATAGTAGCAGTCAAAGTTAAGGGTGAAAAGGGGGATAAGAAACAAACAAACACAAAAAAAGTGGAGCAAAACAAGACAGCAGCCACCAAGTACCACTAGAAGAAGCAGGCAGAGCAAGAGGCCATCACTGGCAAGTGCGAAGAGCTAGAAAGGAAAGATGAAACTCTGAAAGAAAAGGTAGATTCTCTGGCTAAGGAGATCCAGTATTTGAAAGATTTGATAGAATAGGTCTGCAAAGCAAGGAGATGTTACTGTGTTCTTGCACATAGGTGTTTTGGTCTGAAGGCTGTACTGTAATAAAATATTTTGTAATGAAAGAAAAAAAAATCAGGACTCTGATATAGGTGTTTAGAAGATAGAGCTGACCATCAGTATCTATTTTTGCTTATGTGCTTGTCCTCTGGAATGAGCTGCTCATCCTCTTGACTAGTCTCTAGGATCTGAGTCATTGCTGACACATGTCTAATATATCTGTTTCTCATCTGTTTTTGGACACAGAAACTACAACTCCATTTGAGTCCAGTCCATCTGGACTAGTCCATCTGTCTAGACTGTCTGTGCCACCATTCCTATTCCAGCCATGCTGCCAGCTGTGGGTTCTTTCCATGGAACAGGCCTCAGGGCCCCCCTAAGTTTCTTTTCTCACAAATCTAACTGGAAGCCTGCATATCTGAATATCATGGAGTATGAAACCAACTTACAGAACAATTGTAGGAGCACAGAAATTGAAGAAACTATTATTATTATTTTGAGAAAGCTCGTTCCATTTTTGGAGGGTGAAAAGAGGTTAAATACACTAATTAGGATATGCACAGACACTACTACTAATTCTGAACTCTTAATTAGCTAAGTTTGGTCCATAAGACTCCTGGACATTTGATCAGTGGTATTATCATTAAACTAAAGAAATGTTTGTTAGAGATCTGAGACTCTGGTGGTGAATGGCATATCACGAACTATTTGGTTAAACCAGAAAAATATTATGAAGAGAGTAATAAATAACAGAACTCACTTCTGGCTGGTCAACCAGGGAAAGGGAAGAGAGTACAGGAAGGCATGCTTACTTTTATTGTGAAAAGATAGGTAAGGTTTGTTTTTAGCAAAAGTTAATTTTACAAAGAAAATGGTTCTTGCCCTTCTTACTCAAACCTTGTCTCTTTTCATCTTCAAATTTGGTAGCTACCACAGTGCTTTTATGGTGAAAAGCATATAGATTTTGGAAACATCAGCCTCAACACTAGCCATGAATTGTTGAATGACTTTGGAAAACCTATCTCTGTGTTTGTGTAAAATAACAATCATGTATTACTAATAGAAGTGAGGAGATCAAAGTTAAAATCATATACAAACTATAGTAGAACCTTGTAGCAACTCAGTAAGTCCTATTTTTTTTCCTTTTTCTCTTTTGCTCCTAATCACTTCAATGGAAAGTTTGAGAGATCTGAACAAATTTCCTGTAAGAATGGATTCTATTAATAAGTCCTTTATACTTATAGTATACATCCTTAGAATATAAGACTTATTTATGCTTATAATTAACTTGTATAATAATAAAATGAAGCAAAAATAACTGTTGTTACAGAAGCCTAAGAAGAAAAATGTATTTGATATTCAGGTTTTTCTTTTTAAATCCTAAGTTCTATAGAGGCCTACTTTAAAAGGAGATACTTCTGCAGAACTAACAGATAAGATTTTGCAAGGAAATATGCTATTATCACAATTGACCACTTAAGAATTAAGTCATAGGAAAAACCCTGTTCCAATTAGGTTTTGATAATATCTAATTGGACAATTAAGATCTCATGTTAGATTTTCACTCTTCTGTAAAAGTTCAACCAAGTTAAGAAAAGTGAGATTGGAGCTGTATATTTAGCTCAAGTGGTACCGCGCCTACCTGGGATGTACAATGGCTGGAGTTAGATCTCCAGTTCTGCCAAAGAGAGAGAGAAAAAAAGAGAGAGGAGAGAGAGAGAGAGAGACAACACAAATGATAGGGTTAAGCTGGAGGTTATAGAATTCACAAATGTGCATAAATTTTTCACACTGACATGGAAGAGAATTCTAACCTAGGAAATACTAGGAGTTTGGGGGCAGAAAAACTGAATAGAAAATCCACTAAATGGAGAGAAATTTATAGCTCTGGTCCTTATTTTTTGCTCTGTTTTTTTATTTTAGTTTATACAAAGCACTTTATAATTATTCTACCTAGATATACACTTGAAATCAATTTAAACTCCAAAATGGCATTTTAAGGCCATTGATAATAACTTAAAATCAGTTTTGATTAGCCCTAAGTAAGGGCATTTGTAATAGAGCAAATAATTGTCTCTGAATAAATTATCCCCTGGTGACATCTAAACAGAACAAGTCAGAGATAGTAGTAATAGATTTTGGCTCAGGAAGAAAATCGTGTTTGGTCTAATTTTTGACTTGGTTGTTATCAGTCAATTCCATTTTTCCTCAGGGCATTATCTTTCAATAACATTAGCACAGTTTGCTGTTCTTGGTGGGTGCCATTTGGCTGTGGTTCTTCATCAAGTGTGACACATGACTGAATTGTCTTTCCTCAAACCCAACATGTATAATGGTTTGAGGACAGGGTTATGTGCACCCTTCTTATTTTTAAGTAATCCCATTTATGAACACCATGGAGAGGTAGTTATTTTTGTGTGAATGTTCTCCTATATGCCCACATGTCATTTTGCCTGAATTAGTTACCTCCTGCTATTCTAATGTCCATTCTATGCTCAGGAGCAATAGGTTCAAAGGGTTAGCTCCTGCTATGGGGTGTATTTGGTAATCTGTTCCCTTTGCTTTATCTTTGACATAGCCCTTTTATTTCTCTTCTATTTACTCAGATTGGTTCATTTACTTAATGGTCAGGAATTCTTTGGGGGGCTGTAATTTATACTGGTACATTTACAGTTAGTGTAGGGCAATATTACCTATATATTTTCTTATGTTTTGCTTTATTAGAAATATTCCATTAAGTTTAACCATCATGTTTTTGTATAGTATGGTTCTTCTTATACTTTTATTCATGCTTTCTCTGATCTTAGTAACTTCTACTTTCCTTATAGTACCATATAATCTCTTATTTTGTCTGCATATTCTTCACCATTCCCCTACCAATTACAAACCCTAAATTTGATGTCCCTTATGTCCCTTGAAGCAGGGATTTATAAAAGACAGTTCACTGGCCAAATCTGGTCAACCACCTGTTTTTATAAAATTGTAAACTAAGAGTGTTTTTTTCTATATGGAAATTATTAGAAAAATTAGAAGAGATATTTTGTGATAAGAGTTAGATAAAATTAAAATTTATGTGTCATAAATAAGGTTTATTGCAACATAATCTTCTGTATTAATTTCAATATTGTCTATAGCTACCTACAAAACCATGTCATGGAAGAGCTGGAGAGTATAACAGAAAGAAACCATATGTTCCATAAAACCTGAAATGTTGCTATCTAGTCTTTTATAGAAAAAGTTTAGATTCCGTGCCCTAATAGTTTTAGGAACACAGTTTTAATGTGAAGTCCCCTAGAATGAGGTGGTAATATATATTAAATAAAAAGTCATTATGAACTAATTTAAATCTTTTAAACAGTTTTAGCAATCTGCTAATGTGGAATTAGGAATTTTCATTAAAATTTAAAGTATCAGCTACTGTGCTGTTTCTACTGTTTTTATTGTTGTGAGATCAAGCTTGTGGTAGTTATATGATCTCCCCATACGAAGATTATCTAGCTTTTGAGAAATTAGATAGTATCAAGAAGGTAGAGACAGATTTGAAGAAGGCTAAAAAGTTGTGGCTTTAAAATCAAAAAAATTCAAGACTTTTAAAATTGAGAAAATTAAATGTCTATTTTTAAGAAAAAAGAATGATTAAACATTCCCTAGGGATTTCATTTAGATAAAATGAGCTTTCAGGATTAAATACAACTCTGACTTCAAGCAGATATCAAAATGTAAAATTCACCTTTTTACTTAGGGATTAAGAAAAGCATGTACATGGAATAAAAACTTGATGTGTGTGAAAAAGTGAGTAGAACAAATTTGAAAGCACCCCAAACACTAGAAGTTTTGGTTAAATTGTCTTTCTTACTCTGAAAACCTTTGACATTCAGCAAGGAGTAACGGAAATGGAAAGAGAAATCAAGACATTTCTTGTCTTGCCTCTTTTCCGTACTTCATTCTGATGATGCACCACTGATAACGTTAGTGATTAGAGAATGTGAGTTACCAGAAAGATGAATCCTTCTTTTCTTTTCATCTATTGACAGATACTTTCTGATATTCATAGAGCTTTAGAAATATGGTTGAATGGATTTGAATACAAACTTCTCATTTCAATATTGATAATATATTCATAAAAAATGTTTTTTTTTCCTGAAAGATTCACAGATTTTAATAAATGTCATTTGATAAAAAAACATACCCTAAAACTTAGACCTGTTCTTAAATGCCAGGACATTTGTATTTATTAGGTGTGCAGTAAGTGTTTCTTGGCTTTCAAGAGAATATATTCACATCCTTCTTTTTCTGTATACTCATAACTGTGATGATTGACTTGAAAATTATTATCCAAATAAAGTGACACATGCTGTAAGTGTGGCTCCATTGGCTATACAGGTTGAAGCTGGAGGCACATTTTGTCTGTTTGGGATGGATCATCATTGAAAATGTTAGCAAACTGGCTGTCTAAAGACTTATGGCTAAAGATTAAGGGCAAAGCATCCAAGTAGAAAAAATGATGAGGGAAAACTCATGAAGGTAGAAAAATATGTAATGTTTTAAGAAATGGTATATAATTTAATATGTATCATTTAGAATATATGAAGGTGAAAGACCTGGATTATGGAAAGATGGGATTTTTGAAATAATGTTCACATAGTATATTTCCTTGTCTAAAGTCTGTACAGATCCAACTTAGATTAAACATAAAACATTAAAATAAAATTATGTAGTAGTTTTGATATGAAAAAACCTACCCAAAGCATCAGTCTTTTAAGAAATGGTAATTTGAATGCTTTGTTTTGTCTGCCTAGTTAAATTTACTAGGCTAAAGAGAAGTTATATTAGCCAGAGTATAACACCATACTTCACCTTTAGTGTTGGGAACCTGAGGGGATTTCAGGCCTTATCTATTAAATTTGGAAGGAAAAACTTCTTAGAAGGAGAAGCATAGCATTTTTTAGGTCTGTGTAAGTTGATCCCTTGTACGATAATTACTTTTAACTCCAGTTTGTTCTGCCTATGCAGATAAAGCCATAAGTATTTGGTTATAAAAACATATGCTTAGTGCATTTCCACATCTTTAATTTGAGGATTTCTGGGAAGGAATCCAGAGTGTCAAAACTTTGAGTAAAAGTCCTTACATATTAACATTGTACTCATTCATCATTATCAATTTTATATTTATTATAAAAATTTTTTTTCTTTTTCTTTTATTTAACTTTTCAAGGCCCAGGCTACAATCATCATTGTACCTTACAAATTCATGAAATGGTAATTTTTTTAATATGATGACAAACCTTATGAAGGTTTTCTGATAATAAAGAAAAAATGAAAAAAAAATATTTACTTACATAGCACAGTTTGGGGAAAAACACTTAATTTCAATAACAAAAATCTATTTAGCTTTATGAGAAAAGTACAAATTTTCTGACTAGTTGGGTCAAATCCCAAAATATCTTATGACTTTATCACATGAAATGAAAACCGTCTATTGTATTCAAACCATGTGTTCAGGCTGAAAGGTAGTGTTACCTGGATTTCCTGAATCCATCCTGGGAACTTTGATATCCTTCTGTGCCGTTTGAGGGCTTAAAAGCCTCTGTACCATATTAGGCTGCGTATGGAGGATCATACTGTCTTTTATTAGTCTGAGTTTCCCCTTATCCAGTATTGTTCCTATTAACTTCGGTTGCAACCCCTCTTGGCAAAGACACAGGACTTAGGTATTCTTTTATTTCTTTCACTTTTGCAGTGATGTGGCTCTCTCTGTGCCTTAGTATTTCAGGAATAAGTAGATATTATGAACCAAGAAAAGAATAAGAATAAAACTGTGAAGTTGACCTACCTGTTAGAGCCATAAATGTTAGATTTTTCACTATTCATTTAGAAAAATACCCGCTTCAGTATCATACAATATTGAAGCCTAGCTTTGGAGGCCTCAGACAGCCCAAATCATAATTCAAAAAATATGTTAAAAATGCATCCTAAAGCCTCTAATGCTGTGTACCTGGAGATTTCCATCTCTTCCATTACAAAAACTAAAATGTTAGCTCTCCTGTTATCTGTGCAGAAAGTGTAAATGTTAATTGATGGCTGTTCTTCCAAAATTACAGTCAATCTTTTGGGAAAAATGAGTATATATCCAGTTTAGAAGCAGAGTAAGTTAGAATATAATGTCACAGATATGCAGTCAAACTTTAATTTACACTCTTATGATATGTAAGCTTGATTACTGTAATTCACTGTGTACAGGTCTCCTTCGAGTCCCACTGGGGTGAAAGAAAAAAACAACAGACAACTTGTACAAGTTTGTAACCTCTGAGATTTTAAGCATGCAGAAACTGGTCAATGTCTTTCTACTTGAGGATTCTGGTTCTAGCTGCCAGTTAGGTACTGGATTGATTGTAAGAAGTCCTAGTGATATGTTTTTGAAACACTATGTGAATCCAAATGAGTTTTAGGTTCCCTATTGTCCAAGTCTAATTTTGTTCAACTGTAAAAATGTTGAGTTTTCACTTGTTCAGAACTGCTATTATAAATCACTATGCCCTATAGCTTTTTCAAGTAGTTGTAGAATATATTTATTCCAGAGAGATTCAGAATATCAGACCTGTCATTGAATTTAGGTCAAGACTAAAGTGACTTGTTTCATATACTTTCTTCCAATAGTACTGTATTCTTTCTGTGTATTCTCTGGAGTTTGTCTATGATTTTATCTAGACCTCTTTAAAAGCTTAAAATTCTAATATTAAAGAATCCTGTTTAAAATACATCTATTTGGTAAAATCTTGTTGAAAAACTCATTCACATGCATGATCAGCTACGCAGTTACATTGTAGCCTGACTCTCATGGGTTTCATGTTGGTCAAAGAAAGAAATAAACATGCTTTATTTTGCTTATAATGTTAATTTTGTTGTATATAATATTTTATAAAAAGAATAAATATTTATATAATTATTTTAATAGGTTAAATTCATAGTTAAACACTAGCCTAACATACACAAGGCTTTAGGTTTGAAACTCAGAACCTATACATGCTTACATATACATACATGCATATATATATATACATACATATATACATATATATTTATATATATAAATACACACACACACACATATATATATTTATTAGTTTTTTGAGCAAGGTCTTGCTTTGTACTTCATACTGGCCCTAAACTCACTATGTAACCCATGGTAGCCTTGAAATCACAACAATCCACCTGCCCCTGCCTCATGATTGCTGTAATTATAGGTGTGAGCCACCATACTTGATACTGTGGCAGGTGGTTACTGGGGATCAAATTTGGGACCTTATGCTTGCCAGGCAGACACTGGAACCATTGAGCTAAATCCCCAGCCATATATATATAAATATGTGTATGTATATGTGTGTTTTAAAGATAAACTTTCACAGGCATTACTTTACTTAAATTTCCCAATCATCATATTTGTAGCAATTTTATTTAAAATCAAGTCATTAGAATGCATATAGATATAGATTTAGCTAAAACAAGGAAATTCCCTTACTTTTCAGTGCATTCTATTTATGAGAAGCAGGTTATTAAGTCTGGAATGTACTTTAAGAAGGAGAGAAGGAGTACTGCCAAGGTAGAAGATACCAATCCTAGAGACAATTGATATTGTTGAAACCTATAAATTGTAAATGGAAAATATTTATAATTTTCTTCTACCAATAAACAAACTGAAGTCTCTTGAGATCTCCAGCAATTTGGCAATCTTTAAGTGTACTTCATCTGCTGGTACTAGTTTGTCTCCTATCATAGATTGTTAATTAACATTTGTATTCCTCCATTGTCTGTCTTTGAAAGCTACAAAGACCACCCGAGACTTTTAGGACAGCAGGTGGATGTCTCAAGGCTAGAAGCTGGCAATATTTTTCCTGTGCTTCTATGTTTGTGTATTACTTGCTATTTTGCTTTTGTTATTCCCTTTGTGATTTGTGGATTTGTCACATTGAATTTAGTAAAGACTATGCTTCTTGAAAGAAATCTCAGAGAACTCAGATATAATGATTTGTTTGTCCTCAAGGCCTATGTTGAAGTTGTTATTGGTAATCAGCCAGTACCATTCAACATAAAAGAGAAAAGTGATGTTTAAAGACAAAATCTGCTACAATTTTAGTTGATCCTGAAGCATCTAGATATATTAAGTTTTGCCCAGATAAATTCAATAAAATACACATAGTTGAGATTTTGTTGCCAATTAACCAAAGTTATATGGACTTAGAAAAAGTCTCCTTGAACCCTATCCTTTGTATGAACTATTTCTGAAGTGCATTTGGAGGAAGAGCACAATTTGTTTTTTCTTTCTGATGTTTTTCACTTATAATGCTTGTGCTTACATTGTGCCTAACCTCTTTTAAAACCTTAATTTAAATGAAAAAGTAAAAAAAATTCAACAGTCTCTTGCAAGGTCTGTTTTATGTACAACATTCTCCAGTTCTGTGTTTCAGAAAGTAGAGTTGTTCTGAAATGTAATTTAGAGTGATCGTGAACTCTGGTTCTCTAGGAATGTGAATGGTACGGCCCCATCTCCGAACATCCTTGCAGCAACAGCAACAAAATTATATTTCTTTGTTTCTTTGGATGAGCAGAGAAATACCTTATGAAAAGTTTATTGGTTAAATTACTCTATGAACCTATGCAGTAAGTAAATATTTTTGTCTGATTAGACTACCTGCATAACCCTAGTTTTCATTTTAGTCCCTCACCATTATTTCTGAACTCATTGATTATTCTCTTTTGGATCATTAGTTTTTCCCTCCCTGCTTTTCCCCTCTTTTACTTTACTTATCCATGTACTCATTTCTTCCTTATTTGGAAACAAAAATCAAAATAGAAAATTCTTTTTGGCCATGACTTTTCCTTTGGGTCCTGGCCTGAGGTGTTTTTTTATCTATCAAGTTCTGAGAGAAAGATTTTCTACTCTGAGTACTTCCACTTCTGCTTTACCCTCTCACTTTTTAATTTTCAATAATCTACCTTTTACTGCTTACAAAAGAAGTAAGCCTTTAACGTCATACGTGATTACATAATAATATAAATGATAGTTTCTATTCACTTTTTATCCTCCTCATAAGTCCCACATGTTGTGGTTACAGGCCTGTGCCACCATGACTGCCCAATTAGAGCAATTTTAATATTAAAGATTTCTTAGATTGCATTACTACTTGTTATATTAGGTTACTGTGTTAAATAAATTACCAAAAATGAGAAGTGGTAATAAAATTTATACTACTGTAACAAACTGTCAGGCCTATGCTTTGTACTAAACTAAATGGGTATTTCTTATAGTGTTAGTGAAAACTGACGTTGACTTTTGTGCTTCTATAAGTGACACGGTATGAAAGTGGCTGTCTGAGGAAACTGCTGCTCTGATATCACCAGGAAATAATAGCTATAACTGTTTTTTTGCTTTTAAACCAAGGCAATTCCAGATCAATGTCTTTCCAACTTGGGATCTCTCTTTTGATTCTAGAATGTATCACTAGTATTCCATCTTGATGAGCACTTCGGCTTCTATTATGTAGAATATCTGCCTCTACACACATCAATCAATTTCCAGTAAAATCTTGAAGTATTTGACTGGCAAACCTTAAGTGACATACATAGCTATAGATAGACTGGGAGCTTCTGCAGTACAGAAAAGAATGCTACCAAGGAGTTGAGAATGATATTGAATGATTCAGCACTTCATGTATTTGCCACATTCCTGGTTCATGAATTATAAACTTTCTGCTTCCCATTCTTAAACTTCTACAAATGATAGTTATGAAAATGCTTTTATATGATCTAATTTAACTCTTCTTCATTAAAACAAAAGAACCAGTTATGGTGGTCAGTGTGGAGCATCAACTTGTCTGGACTAGGGATCTACCCAGGGGTTCAGTGGAGAACACATCTGGGTATATCTGGGCTGGTCATGGAAGTATGGTATCAGCACCAGTGTTTTGTTCTTTGCACTCTTTTCATTGTGGCTCTTCCCTTGCTATATTTTCAAGCTACTGTGAGCAAGGTGTTTTAGCTCTGCATCTTTTCACTATATATTTCTTCCTTGGAGGGTTGTTAACTATGGACTGAGTATCTTGAAATATGAGCCAAGTTAAATCTATCCTGTATCTTGTGGTATCAAGTGCTATGTATCAATAACAAGAAAACTGACTAATATAGATAACTGGGGTTCTTACTGTGAGTGTACCTCACCATATACATGCTTTTAAACCATGTTTAAAGCAATTTGAAAAGGCTTAGAGATGTGATATACAGAAGCCTAAGAATGCTGCAAACAGAGCTTGATGAGTAATTATCATCCAAATACTCACAGAAATGTGGACGGTAGAGGTCAGGCTCAGGAGACTTAAGTCTGGATTTTATCACCAGTTGGACCAAAAGCTATGTGTGCTGCAGTATGACAAAATTTTTTTCTATTTTTATCTCAAGTTGAGAGACTTTGATGTACTTTCTCGTTAAAAACCTACCTGGTCCAAGATGAGCTATTTATGACTAAATTCAGATTATGAAAAACAAAACAAAACAAAACAAAATAAAATAGTTTTTCATTCTGTTTGTTTTGGCAGAAATAATTCCTTCTTATTCTAAAGAAAACCAATTTTTATTTCATTCAGGCTTTCACCTGATTGGATATGCGTGATGTGTGTTAGTGGCAAACTCATCAGCTAATGTGATAAGATTATTTTATTTGCTTAGTTGAAAGGATTCCTTCCTAAATATTGTAATTATAGAACTAAACTGCATAATCTGGTATCTTGAAAAACCACAGAATTTGATAGTATAAATAATATACTTTCTTTTCACATGAGTCAAGTTTTGGCAGGTAGTTTAGATCATACAAATATTTGTTTCATGAGATTAATGGTTCCTTCTATCTTGTTTTATCTTGTTGGTACATAGTGATATTTCATCTGTATGGTCAGATTGACTAACATGCATTATATCTATTATATCTGCAAATTCTAGACAGTATGAGTTTGCAAATAAAGGATGTTGAGTTGAAATATTTTTCTTTGTAAACAATTTGACCTGCAAGTTTAAAGCATCATTCTATTCACATTTCATTAGTCAAAACTTAATGACATTCCTACAGAAAATGCAATGGGAAAATATATGCTTCCTCTCTAACTGCATAGCCAAATGCTAAAAAAAATCTTCACAGTATTGTATTATTAATATGTAAAAGGTAAACATTTCTTTTGAGGAAATCATTACTATGAAGAATATCTAAACAAAGTTACAGCAATGAGTAAAATATATGACAGGACAAAGTACATTAGCAAGAGGTGGCATTTTAACTTTTTAGTTTTCAGGTCTATGCATTTTGGTTTTGAGAGACTCAGAATCCTGTACTGTACTGGATTATTGTTTAAAGGAAAAATTATATCCCGAAGGACAATATTTCAACCATATATGGACTAGTACCCATTGAGAAGATAAATCTTCTCTAGTGTCTATCGAAGCCATTTTAATGATTCTAAAATATTGTAGCATGCTACCTTTGTATGTTTCTTACACGCTATTTTTGGGTAAAACAATGTCAAATGTTTTCTCACTCAGGCAATAGAGGCCTTCTCATGAGTTTCCAAGAGAGACCAGAACACTGCAGTTAAGAGCAGAGATAGAACTGACTTATATGGTAGACAATTGCTCATAAAATTTACTGCTGTGTTAGAGTATTTTCATATATCTGCAATGACTTGATGTTGGAGTATTGTTGAGAACACTTGATTTGATGGTTTTTGAGGTCCTATAACATCTAATTTATGATGGACATTTCAGGATGGATGGCCTTTTGGTATTATAATTTGTCATCAATCTTTCAGACTGCAGTAAAATGATTACAAGTATTTCTACAGAAGATAATTATTTACCAGTGAAGATACTACTTTTCCTCTATTCTCAGTATATGTCAATGAATATGTGCTGTGATTTTCTTCCAATAAGTATATTAGTATAATTTGATTTACTATAAGACGGTGATATCATCATTCCTATAAATTACAACAAAACTCAGAAATTACCAAACAAAGCTGACATACATACGACAATAAAGGAGAACAAAAATATATTGCTATTCAGACCAGGTGACAGTATACTATTTCTGGCTTTATAACTGAAAAAAAGTTGTCAACTATATGCTAAGCTGGATAGTCCTGCAAATCTGCTTCATTATAAGACATATTTAGTTCAACAGCTTGAGTTTGAATAACTATTTTTTTTTTTTTTTTTTAGGTTTTTGGAGACAGGGTCTCGCTTTGTGGTTCAGGCTGGCCCTGAGCTCAGCCTCCAACTCACATCACAATCCTCCTGCCTCTGCCTCCCGAGTGCTGGGATTACAGGCGTGAGCCACCACGCCCGGCACTGTGGTATGTGGTACTGGTTGCTGCTGGGTGTGGGTCTCCACACCC
>PVIR01007661.1:33079-46299 GCA_004026965.1 Petromus typicus | reverse complement strand
TTTGAATAACTATTGACTAAACTCTTCTTAGTCTACTGACCTTCTATAACTTTTATTGATTTTTTTCTGCAGACCAAAGGCAAGTTAAAAGGGGACACTGCATCTTTCAGTTAATTAATGATAGCACTAATTTATAGACTTCTGTCAAAGATATAGTGCTGCTTTATATGTACTCTTCTTAGAGAAGAAAAAATCCATTTGCTTCCATTTGATCTATGATATCACATTATACAACATTCAGCTAGTTGTTGAATACATCCATTCATATTTTAACACAAGTACTAAGGAATAGGTGAATGGGTTATCCATGTGAAAGAGCTAGATCTTCAGTCTGAAGAGATGATCATAGTGGCATTCTAGTTTTCCATAATTTAGCAAAGTCAGAATCTGATGGTCTCCCAAAAGTTTATGCATTTATCTTTTTTGATGTTAGGCTATCACTAGTAAAGGTCCTGGTCAAGACTGGGAAAGACTTTGAGAATATATGTTGATGTTGTTATAGAGACTTTTTTTTTAAGGTTTCTGACTTCCTATACTTTTAAAGACTCCAGGTATATGAATTTAGTCAGATCTCATAATTGAAAAGTCATGATATTTTATTGATTTTATTCAATTTACATTTGGTAAACATAAGTGTGTTTAGATATGTAATAATTTAAGTCATTAGGGATATGGCAGTTAATCAGTCAGTATCAGAAAGCCCTTATGATGTCAAGCTATGCTCTCTACTGCTGTCATTCTATTGTCTATTGTGGTTGATGCTCAACATTTCCACTAATGGGTAAACATTACCACAGGGCCTGTGCAATCCCAATCATACAAATTTTCCTACTGACAGAAAACTTTTAATGGAACTATCTTTTATTTTTGCCAAAGATAATAGCACTTTTCAAGAATGCTGATACCACCCTATACCAATGTGTTTTTGAATGTCTTAATAAAAGGACAAGCCTCTGGGATTTAAGTGATAGGTTGATATGTCATATATTAAAATCTAGCAAAATAATTTCTTCTTCCTATTCTTTATGTTATTTTTACATAACTCAGAAAAAATGTTAACCTTTTAAATTTATTCATCCTTGGCCATGATGTAATCTAGAGTTCAACCAACCAATCAACCAGAACGTAAAATGACTCCTTGGTTGGTTAAAAATAAATCCATCTATTTTGTTTCTCTTTCTTTAGTTTATAACCCTCACTGTATGTAAAATGATGAATTTCCCAGACTGCCTAATTTTAAATCTAGTTTTACATTTACTAAGCTGTGTGATCTTGAATAATTTGCATATCCTCTGTATGTTTTAGTTTTCTTATCTGTAAAATAAAAATAGTTCATATATCATGGATTGATTATGGGCATAACTATAGTAACTGTAAGAACAGCACAAAATAATGATAGTGAGCCACTATCTCTAATTTACCAGTAAAAATTCTTCCTCCTTTTGTTCTGGTTCTACCTTCCACTGTTGTTTTACACTAACCATGTGTTTCATTTTTGCTAAGCTGGACTACATCATGTTTCGTGACAAATCTCTCACTTTTGTATTCTGACATCTTTTTCTGACACATCCTTTCATGGAACACTGCTTATTAGATTTCACACATCTTGTGAAGTTTATAGCCAGTGGTACTGCCACTGTGAAATTTTTCATACTATTTTCCTGTCTGAATATGATATTTCCTCTCAAAAATCTCCATTGCAGTTTATTTTATTCACATTTGAGGGCACTTCATTAAATAGCTGATTAAATAATTAGTCCTTTGTCAATGAATACACACGGTATTTAAAGAGCTTGTTTCACTCTATGAAAGGAACTTGCAATTCTGTAAGAGATACAGACATATACATACACAACTTCAATGCAGTAGTTTAGATTTATTAGAGGAAAGGTTAGAGTTCTCTAAGACCTCAGAAGACAGGATATTTAATTCCAAAATGAGAAGCCCGCGAAGTCTTTATGAGGAAGTGATACCAGGATTGAGTTGTCAAAATGTTTTTAAGTTAATAAAATAAAAAATGTTCAGTGTGGAATATGCATTTCTGAATTTCTGAAGTGAACTCATGATGGCAGGTAGGATCTCAGGGAACTGTGTATGCCAGAGTAGTGAGGGTGGATATATTCTTAAGTGCCATTGAAACTTTTTCTGATGATTTTTAATTTAGAAAATTCTTTTGAGAGTAGTATAGAACTGGGGCCACAGGGCTAAAAGAGATATTAGAAGTATATACAACCATCTATGTAACAGAGAAAGGTTAAGAGTTTTAGAGTTAGATGGAAAAGATGGAATACATTTGAAAATTTTCATGAAAATATTTGAAAGTGTTGTGATTAATTAAATCTGGGAGATGAGGGAAAGAGGTGGTAAATATATCTTGTAGTTCCAACAGGGATAATAGGAAGTTTTGCAGTATAGAGAATATTACCTACATCTGAACCTGTGTGGAGCAGAAGATCAAAGAAAAGGCTTAGAAATTTCATAATGTGGATACTGTTGAGCTTGCAGTGATGTTGTCAGTTCTCTTATACACAGACATAGTGCTATCTGAGGTATGAGGCAAACGTGATAACCATTACACTAGGAAAACCCAGTATTGCTATCTGAGGTATAAACTCAAATGCAAAAGATAAAGTAAGGTATGTCTACATAATCATGTTCTACAAAGTCTGTACCTGCCTATCTCTTGCTCAAACCATCTCACTTGCCATTTATAGAGAAAAATGTCATAGTAGAAAACATAAAATCTTAAAAATATGATGAAGGAGAAAAGAGAAAAAAAGAAAAGGCAAAAGAAAAATAAACAACTATATAAAAGTAGAATTTATTTAAATATAAAGTTCAACAAAACTTGGAATCAGTGGATATTATAATATAAACACAAATATCTAAGTAGATAATGAGATTATTTACAGTGAAAAGATCATCTAATTGTTACCATTCTTTCTAAAAATTTACTTCATGTTGGAGTGCATTTCTCAGTTAAGGGAACACTGATAGAAGAGAAAAGAAATGGAACAAATACAGGACTGAAAAATCAGAAGTCTGTACCCTGGCTAGCACTACCTTGTTATGAACTTACTAGACACTAAGCTAGGACACTTTCACTTAATTTCTTCATAAAGATAAGTGTATTATTTGTGTTCTCTAATGTTTGTATCTGTTTGACTTAATTTAGACAGTACAGTTGGGGGTCCATTCATAGCTAGATCACTCCTTTCCATTCATATCTGCTTGAACAATGCCCTGGGGCCTACCCATCCCCCTTCATCCTAAGGCTTACTATCCTCAGGCAGATATAAGAAAAACAAAGAAATGCTGAGCCTACTTGAAAAATTCCCTGGTTCCAAACCAGGATACTGTTGTACCACATCATCTTCCCTGACCTATAGTCATTTCTTACCTAGAGTTCCCTGAAGGTTCATGTATATGAACTGCATGTCATACATCCAATTATAACTGAGTGAATTATGGAAATACCATGTGTATCAATACAGCTGCAGTGTATGCCTCAGCAGCTTCAATCACATTACCGATCACATATTGGAAGACACAATGGACAATTCCCTAATGTCCTAAATCCACATTTTCAGCATTTAGGCAATTTTCCTCTTTTGTCTGGATGAGCCCCATCATTCTGAGTATCCTGTTGCCTGATTAAATTTTGCTCCTATTTTCTTACTATTGTGTTCCATGTTCACCTCTTTGTTCACTGAACAGCAGAACCCAAAACCTGTTTGGTACCTCACCACCTCAACACTTTGGTTCTGTACTTAAGCTTAGTCTTCCTTGATTTTTCTTTTTTTCTGTTACCTTGTTGAGATCTTCTGACATTTATACTAATTCAACATGGCTCTGAATTATTTTCCTTGTCCTTAACAAATGTTAGAGAAAGTAGAAGAAACATGTGGAACTGGGCTCAGAAAAGGGTGCCCAGGAAATAATAATAGGAAATTATGCAAGACTATTAAATTAAGGTTATAGAGCAAATATTTTCATTTCCATCTATGCTAACATTGAAGGGATTATTAAGAATGTTTCATTCACTGCCCATTAAAGTAGCTCATTAATAGGTTAAAGGGTTAATTTAAGACTGGATAATCAGTAATATTACAGTCAATTTTAACGGATAGAACCTATTTCCATTTCAATACTTTTCTTTAAATATTGGTGGAATAAGTACATAGAAACCTTGGCTTGCTTTTGGCTCTACATTTTAAACATTAAAGATGTTTATTATCACTGTTGTTCTTCAGAGCGTAGTAATTGCATCTGCCTTTAGCAGTAGATTGGCCTACCCACATTTCCTTGGATTCTCTCATCTGTCTTTAACATGTGAGAAATTACTGCTATTTTAAAGTGGCCAGTTCTCAATTTTGGCTGCTGCTACCAACTTCAAGCTAGATTCAAGCGATTTAGCTGTGTGCCATGGCACACTCAGGGAATTCCATCCAGCTGTTGAGAGACTGGATGACTGCAAGTTTGAAATTGGTTTGAACACACAGTGATCTCTAGCTCAGCCTAAAATACATAGCAAGAGCTTATCAAATATATTGAGTTGAATCAACATAAATCTTGTGATTTTCACATTACCAAATGCATAAAACTGAAACACGTTTACACAATTTGTGATACCGTTACTTCTTTTAGTTCATTAAGTTGTACAGTAACTGACATGAAAACGAAATGAAAACTAATCCAAGGAACACAGAAGAAATAATGCCGGTGGTCTGTTTTGCAGGATTAAAAAAATCAAAAACAAACACTTCCAAAAACAATTCATATAGACAGAAGCAAGGAAATTGATTGTTCACAAAATTTAAATTCAGTGGAGCACTCATTATATTTTAAACTTATGTTTAGTTCCTAAATAACTTTCCTCTTTCTAGATCAACATGTCCTTGAAAAGTTAATTTTGTTTTATCTCTGGATGCAGGCAATTTTGAATGACAATGGAAGTTGAAAGCTTCCCAGGTAAAAATCCTTCAAAGAATAAGAGACTCATAGTAGGGAAGGATGAAAGTCAGCAGTTTATACCACCCAATTGCTTTTAAGATTTTCATCAAATATATCGCTGCAGTCAAAACTTACTAGAGAAGCTTCCCAGAAGAGTTAAAATCATAAAACAATTACAATGTTACCTTTGTTTCTGTGAGCTTTCAAACAGAAAAGACAGCTAGTAAGCTATGTATCAATTTACTTTTTTCCTCTTGGTGTTCTGGCAGGGTGGGGAGGACTCCTACCCTTAGGTACATGATATTAACCACAATTTAAGCATAAGGTGCTTTGATTTGTTGTCAGCTAGTAAAATACAACTTTATTATAAGAGTGTTTGTATTTTATGGATTCTGATATTTACTCAAGGATGAAATCTTCCAAACCATGAAAAAGAAATTCATTTCTATATTAAAAATAAATATTAACTTGTGGTTAAATTATTTTTGACTTATGTCATCAGGCCTAGAAAGTGACTTTTAAAACTATGTATATGCTGTGGCAATGCATATAGTACACTGAGGACTCGAGGATTTAGCTCAGTGGTTCTGGTGTTTGCCTTGCAAATGCAAGGTCCTGAATTCTGCGTATAACAGTGCTGGGAGTGGTAACTTATGCCCATCAGAAGTCAGTACCACATACCACAATGCTGGGCATGGTAACTCAGGCCTGTTTTCCCAGCACTCAGCATTGCTGTGAGTTCCAGGCTTGCCTGCGCTATATAGTGAGCTCAGGGCCAGCCTGAACTACAAAAATAAGACACTGTCTCAAAAGGGGGGGGGGGAAGGTACACTTAAACATGAGCATTTGCAAAAATTAAGGGGGCTATATTTTCTTATCTGGAATGTTTTTCCCTCCATAACCTTATGTTCACATGCTTCAGAAACTGACACAAGTACATTAAAAAAAAGAGAGAGAGATTCTCTCCATTTCTTTTGGAGTCATGGGAGCACTGATATTAAACATTCTTAAGTGCAAAGTACAGTTTTAAATTGAGAAGCTTTATTAAAATCTACATTGTAGCTGCTTTTTCAAAATGACACAGGCTGCTGTACAAGACTTGATTTATGTTATATTGCAAGTTGATAAATGTTGGAATTAATTCTCTTAGCTCTTCATTGATATAAAATTTTACTGTTGAACTGCCTTTTACATTTAATTTTTAAAAATGTCTTGATGTTGGCACTAAAGAGACATTGCAAGATTAATATAGTTTGGCCTAGTGGCTAAATTTCAACAAGGTTAATTACATTTTGTCTATTTAAATTTTTGTGAATATCATGATTTTTTTATTCATATTAGTACTATATTTTACTGGATAATGTAAAACTTGACACTTTTTTAAGGTTTGGAATTTTAGAACTTATATCAGTTTCTGTGTACATGGCTTTAATTAGGATTAAATTTAAAATAAATTATGATACTATTTTAAAGTAGTACATATAACATGAATAAATATATCCAAGACTAATATATTAAAATAATACTGAAGCTATGGCTAAAAATTTCGTGAAGTGGGACCAGGGATTTAGCTCAGTGGTTTCGGCGTCTGTCTTGCAAGACCTGGGTTTGATCCCCCAGTAACCATATACAATACTGGGTTTGGGGACTCACTGCCAGCAGCAATCAGTACCACATTCCACAGTTCTGGGCATGTTGGCTCACGCCTGTAATCCCAGCACTTGGGAGGCAGAGGCAGGAGGATTGCTGTGATGTGAGTTTGAGGCTGAGCTGAGGGCCAGCCTGAACTACAAAGTAAGACCTTGTCTCAAAAAAAAAAAAAAAAAATGTCTTGAAGAATGAGAATATTCAGTGCATTTTCGAGAGATGTTGAGTTAAAAAATATATCACTTTAGGACATTTACAATTTTGAATTAAAAGCACCAAACAAAAATTCTGATCTTTTTCCTATTTCTTAAGAAACAAGGAAGAAATTCCTATGTGAATGACACCTTTGCTTTACCAGAAAAATAATATTCCTATCTGTCAGCATTAAAAGTGAAGTCCAAAAGAACTCAATATTGTGCAGAATTTTAAAAAAATAACTTGTGTTTTGGTCCTCCTCACCTAGTTTAGCTGTTTCTTCACAACTTGCAATTCTTTATCTGATTCAATTCTAAGTAACTGACTGCTTCCTTGGGTCTTCATTTCCTAATGAGGACTCTTGTGCCATATAAAAATTGTATTAACTAATTTTTTATGCTTTTCTCCAATTAACATACCTCATGCCAATTTAATTCTCAGACCAGCAAGACCCCTAAGAGGATGAATGTGGCATTTTGCCTCCCATACTATATTAAAGTACATATAATTTTTTAACTCCAATATCTTGGCCTCTGCCCCTGAAGAGTTCACATTTGAGGAAGCTAACATAATTACAAGGAACAATAATTCAGCAAAGAGTGATAGACCAATCAATATTCTGACCTCTGTGGAAATTAAAATATTGTACTTTAATCATTGCTGTGGTAGCCAAATAGCTTAACTCTCAACAATCCTTTTCCTTCTACCAGGAATGTATCATGTCTCTCAGCTTCTCCACTTTGAGCAGCATCACCAAACCTGTCAACCATAGTTACTGCTTTTGATACCTCATCGCTGATCAGATTTCACAAACTTGCCTTATATAGTTCACTCACATTCATAGAACCTTTAATCTCTGGATTTTTATATCTAATGTTAAAGTAGATGAAAGCATATTTGGACATATGTTCATTTAAAAATCTGTAATGTATAAATAGCATATTTGCTTATGAAATATAAGTTTGAGGCAAATATTCCACTCCTTTTCCCAATAAACCTGTGCCCAGGGGCCCTTCTAGCTGGAAGTTCTATAATTCTGAAACTCTCAAGTGGCATTAGAGACAGAAGAAAGCCAAAGGGAGTCAGAGGATGCTGTGAACAGGCAAAGGGGATGTCACTAGTACCTCTACAGGCAAGTTGTGTTCTTCTGTAAGCCTGACAGCACAAGGCAAATAAATAAATAAACAAATGAATAGGTGGAAATGAGACTTAAAGAAGAAGCTGAGCTTAGGCCTCATCCATGTTACCCTGGGTAGCAAAGATGATGACCTTTTTTATGATGAACATCTCAAGTAACAAAGGACTCAAAAGACCCAGAGGGCAGGGAAGACACTGGAAGTAGTCCTTGAGGAATTATGCAGATGAAGATACCTAAGTACTTCTGCTTTGAACCATTACAGCAGGTGGGACTGCTGAAGTCTTTGTTATTGCCAGAGGTAAAGATAAGAGTCAAGTCCTCAGTTATGTCATAGCTGGTAGGCAGGCAGGAAAGCTTCAGCTCATGATAGTGCCAATTGTGCAATAGGATTGCTCACAACTGAGGGAGAATAGCTGTGAGTTAGAATGCCTCTTAAAAGCTGTTTGATTTGGTTTCTACAATTTACATCAAACTTACTTCTAGCAAAATAAGTGGCAAATTAAGATGAAGTAGCAGAGAAGTAAAAAAAAAAAAAGATAAAGATTTGAGTTTTAAAGAACACAGTGAATAGGAAAAAAATTATACCATGAAGACCTCATGTCATAAATGTCTGATTTTAAATATTAAACTCAGCTTTTATCAGCTAAGGCCACTGAAGATGATACTGAATTCACTGTAGGCTGCTACTAAAGAGTCACACTGTTCTATCTGAAACAATACAAACAACCACACAGTAGAACCTAGACCATCTTGAATCTTGTGAGGATGTGTAGATCTTAGTTATATAACAACATTGATATTTAAAATGTATTTTGTTAAAACTGTTTACTGATTTTTTATTGCAAATTAGTAAATTCTTATAGTGTTTGTATTTCTTTTCATTATTAGTTATGAGATATTACTAATTGCAATATACAAGATTTTTACTTGAGTGATCCAGACAGAAAGAATTCTCATAAATCATAAAATTTTGGAGAAACAAAGTTGGTTTGATTCCAAAATTGTGTGTGATAAAGGTCATAATCATGGCTTAAATTGCAGTATTCAAGAGTGTTTTATGAGACAAGTTAGTCATTAACTATCAAAGGGCTTTTAGGGAAAGATCCATAATTTATGCATTGAGCAAACTTTGTTTTTCAGTCTCTTATTTTAAAAGCAGGGCTGCTTGCCAAATGACAGGTAGGATCCAAAGTTGAATGAGACATGATGACTAGACTTGAGGAATGCACAGTTTTAATGCTATAGCTAAAACACTAAAATCCAGGATTACAATATTAATCAGACATTTATAGATTGATTTTGGAAGATGAAAATTGCCTAAATTTATATGTATCTAGAGCCTAGATCCAGAAGAGCATCTATATACAGATAGCATAAGAAGAATTTGTATTTTTACTTTAGACAGCAAATCAGCTTTTGCATTCTTTAATTATATAACTTGGGAAATAGCCACACAAATTGAATACACCACTGTTACTAAAAATCATCTGGGACTTAGCCATTCCATAGTTCAAATTAAAACATTTTAATATATTCTAAATAATTTTGGACTGTTTGGAATGCGACTTTAATAAACTCTTCTGGAAAGAAATTAGGTTATAAAAAGTACCGTTATCAGTTGATAGTGGAATAAATTGTGCTTGTGGCAAACAATTCTTCTGTGTGAATGGGTGTCCTCCCTGGAAGTGAAGAAACAGAGATGTAGTTGGTAAAATGAGCTGGGAAGCTCTGATTGAGACAGTACAGCAACCTTTAAATGAAACAGACATGCCGCTGTGGATATAGTAATCCCAACCCCGCATAACAAAACTTTTCTTTTTTATTGCTGTTGATTCATTTTTTAAAAAATTGTTTAAAAATGATCTTTATTGGTACATTATGAATACATATCATAATCGAATTCAACTTTAAGAGTTTCTACCAGAATGTGACATGACTTGATTCTCATTTTTTCCCTTTTCCCCCCTGCCCAGCCTCCCCCCACCCCCTATATACACAATCTTTGTTTTCTTTTTTCTTTATTATTACCACATTTGTTTTCCCCTTGTTATTTACCCTTATGCTCTTTCCTTTTAAATATTTTCTTCACAATATCAACTATACATACTATAACTTATTTACAACTTCATTTTCTCATACCAGAGAAAAGATACGATATTTACACATCTGTGACCTGTTTATTTCACTTATGAGGACATCCTAAAACTACTTTGTGTTTTACCCTGTGGACATAGTTATATACAAGGCAGATTACTGGATTATTCTACACAAGTGAGTAAATATACAGTGTTTATTCTTAGATGATTCAGTGGAAAATAGATTTTTATCAAAATATTTATTCTGCAGAAGAATGTATTGTTTGCATAAAATAATAAAGGAATATCAAAGAAACTTCAAGCTTGTGGAAGTCTGTCCCACCTTTCCATTTGATTCCTGTGGGCAAAGAAGTCAAGGTGCTCTGCTCTTAAAAGGATTATACTTGAAATATTTGAGAAGCACCAATATACACTTCACTTACTATTCATATTACCCTAGCATATAAATTAACAACACAGCTATAGCGCCTCAAATCTTTTGTCTGTGGTTTTATAAGTATCCAGAATCATAACTATTTAAAACATCATGGCTATTGTTGAATAAGTATGTAGTCATTTCTATTTTAAAAAATTGCAAATGAAGGCTCTTTTATAATGTAATTTAAGAGAAAATAAATGTCAGAGGTAACATTAGATCCAATATGCTTGATTTCAAGGGCAAGAGCTTTTCTACATTATAGACAACAATTATGATGTGAAACAATCAATGACATTTGTAGCCATTTCGGTGGTATGGATTGTGTTACACCTTTTCTTGTCAATTGATTGACAACTGATTAATTCTCCTGCCAGTAGTAATAATGAATGCCAGTATGGTGTCTTACCTTTTCAAAGTTTTTTCTTGTGTATATTAGTTTATTAAATTCCCCCATCAACTCTCCTAACAAAAAAGTTCTCATTCCATTTAATAGATAGGAAGAGGAATTAACTTTTATTTAGTTTTCACTGCATACAATACTAAAAGAGAAGATTAGTTATCTCAGTTTCTATTCATAGCCTCATCATATTATCATTTCTAGAGGAAACTGAGGCTCAGAAAAGCCAAATTGTATATTCGTTTATTTAGTAAATCTGGTAATACTAAAATTAAATAAAATCCTCTAGATCAAGTACTAATTTTATTTTCACTGCATAATACTTGTTGCATAACACTTGGTAACATCTCTTTCTTCAATGTTCAGTTTTTCACAGATGTTCCTGAAATAGATGATATAGTCTTACATATTCAGTGATTCTCAGACAGTGCAATACATCTCATTTCTTTGTTTCCTAAGAACATTGCTTCTCCTGGGAGAGGGAGCTTTTTCAATTAGAGTTACTTGCTCATAAGTAATTCATTATTTTTCTTCTTTTCTTCCATCAGCATATATTTCTAGGATATATGCATAATAGGCTTTCCACTCTTCAAATGTTTCTTAATACAAATAATCTCTATGTGCTATATTTTAAACCATAAAAGCAAAAATGGAGATTAATGTATGGACTAGAGAAAGTACTTGAAGCACTGAAGGATTCCTAATGACCCGAAACCACACCACATAGATTAAGAATTGCTCATCCTTTGCATTCTGATGAGTTTGTTTACTCTGTGAGCTTATCATTAGTTCATGTAGTTTCTGATGATGTAGATGTAGTTTCTGATTACAGAGAGTATGTATGAAGAACCAACCTCCACTCTATTCTTTTAGCCTTATGTAGCCTTTCTGGGAAAAGGCAAATCTTGTCAAAGGAGACAGACCAGGAATAACCACTAAACGTAATGACACTTTAATCTAACTGAAAAGACAAGATTTACTTTAAATAAAGATAGCTACAGAAATAAAGTTATAGTGTCTGAAGTTCTTATTGGATAGTTTGCTAGTTTTCAGAATCATATATGTTATGCTTTCCATTAAAACTATATTCTAAAAGTGTCATGTTTGGAAAATGATTGAATCATGACAGCACAACACTCATTAGTGGATTAGTTCATGATTGACTTTTATTCAGGAAGGAGCACCATGTGGAAGGGTAAATTTTCACCCTAGCTCTTCTCTGCTTCCTGGCTGTTTTGAGTTGAGCAGTATTACTCTGCCAGACCACACTTTTCCATCTGGAGCTTTCTGTCTTGGAGCTAAGCAACCATGGATTAAATCCTTTGAAAACTGTCAGCCAAAATAAGTTTCTCTTTAATTTTTTCATATTAGGTTTTTTGTCTCAGTTTCAGGAAATGACAAATACACTGTTGTCTAACATATTGTTAACACATTTGGTAAAATAAATGATGCATTTATAAAGTGGCATGTATCTCAAAATCTGCTCGAGTAGGAATCAAATTTCATTAATCAACAAAAATTACTAAGTATCTTTTTCTGTGCATAAAACTTTGGTGATACAATAATGATCTGAAAATGGATATGGTGCTGTCTTTTTTTTTTTAATGTTTCTAGTCTAGTTTGGCAATGATACATAAGAAGCTAAATATGCAGTTGGTATATGTTTCAGAAGTAAGATAGAAAACTTCTCTAAAAGCCGTAATAGCTACTCTGTGGATAACTTAGTTACTTTAGTACTCAGAATAAACTTAATATGTAGATATTATGTTTATCCAAGCACTATGAAAGGGGACATTACAGTATTATAAAATTTAGAACTTTCTTACAAAGTTGTATGTGATACAGTGTGAATGAAGATGAAGTTCTCACTTAAGTCCTCTACTGTCTGTGAGAAGAGGCAGGGATGATCATTAAAATATTTAATTTACTGGAATTTATTACAACATGGATTATATAAAATAATTTAGGAACAATACTATTTTTTTCTTGTTTTACTTCCCATGAGAGAATTTATTCAAACTATGACAGAATATTTTTAACATGAAGATACTTATCATTCTGAAAGTCACAAATCATAGAGCATTTTGTATTTACTACTGTCTAAGTTATCGAAGACAAAACACTTTTTAAGTATGTTCATAATTCTATATATTTTTGGAAAATAACTTCTTTTGTTTTTAATTTATTGTTACATTTTATATACATATTCTCACAACTGACAATTAAAATTTGTACCAGTATATGACTCAACTTAATTCTCATTTTTCCCATCCCCCTGTCCCCCAACTCCCCTACCCCCATATTCATAAGCCTTGTTTTCTTTTGAAAATAATTTCATAATTAAATTATGATTAGTCCTTATCTTCTTTTCCTCCT